>JXCR01148592.1:25232-86264 GCA_002079205.1 Phalaenopsis hybrid cultivar | reverse complement strand
TGTGTGTGTGTGTGTGTGTGTGTGTGTCTCGGCCTGTTGGTTGTCATCCACGGTGTAAGACACCTCAGGTTAGGAGGTCGAATCCCCTCTGGCACAATTCAAATTGTTAAGCACATTAGGGGTGGCTGGAAGCTCGTATAATAACCTCAGGACATTCTTTATTTTAAATTTTATATATATATATATATATATATGTAGGAGGCTCTGTTAGGGTTTCGCCTCACGGTGAATCTTAGCCTCTGCTACGGTTTTCACACTCGAAGAAGTAGGGGGAGAAATCGAAGAAGTTGAAGCCGCGGAAGGCGCAGCTCGATGAGCTCCACAAAGACAAACGAAACAGCCACGAAAGGGTCGCACGAGCCGCAGACAAAGGCGATGGAAAACAACATCCACAATCAGTTTGAAACCGTGGAAGACGAGCCGCGATTAGGCCGCGGACAGGCGCAACTCGATGAAACTCTAGGAAGACGACAGAAGACGAAACAGAGGAGTGAACTCCCCCTACTTCTTCAAGCGTGAAAATTTGGTAGCAGAGGCTAAGATTCGCATTGAGGCGAAACCCTCACTCATCTCATACATTAACCACCATTAAATTGTTAAGATTCTAAAGCAGATCATCTACCTTTTCAACTCATGATATTATATTTAAATAATCAAAATTTATTTTAAATCTAAATCATTAAAAGATGTTGATGAAGCTAGCAGATGCATGAAATTAAGAAAGTTGAGGTTACCAAAATTGACAAACACGGATATATAGAAGTAATTTGATTACAACAGCCATAATTGGGCTACATAAACTATAATTGGTGACTATAACAACAGCAGTTAGTTACAAATATTAGTATTTAAGCTACAACAGTCACAGTTGGCTGCAACAAATTTTTATAGTGGTCGATAAGAGCTAATTATTAACAATGATCACATGTGATCTACAATGGTCTCTGGTGATTGACGACGAATTCTAGCGACTGATTGTGAACTAGGGTGATAAGTAATAACTGCCAGGACATTAAGGCTTAAGTTTTAGTAGTAAACTTGATTTCTTATTCTCATTTCCTTCTCAAGTGAAGACTAAGAGCATATTTATAGCTTTTAGAGATGCATTTTAGTAAATTTAGTTTGAATCTCAAAACAAGCTATCGGGTTGTCCACACTAATTTCTTTGATCACGCCTCATTTTTCAATATCTAAGAACATCATTAACCTTAGAATGAGATGATCTTGAACTCATTGGATTCCTCTAGTCGATCTGTTCAATTTGACTATAAAAATACCAAATTTTGATATCGTTTAGTCTTCCAATTAACGCACTAAAGCCTTCGACTCTACTTCAAGTGTTTGATCTAGGCTTATCAATACTCAATTTAAATCAATTTTAGTCTTGTATTGCCAAGATGCTCCGTTTAACTATAACTTAGTTGAAATAAAAGCTTAGAAAATCTTGAGTTTGAATTTGAAAGATCTTTTACCCAAAACGCATCAAGATTTATGCCTTATCATATAAATTTCTTGGTGGCATATCAATTACATTCACTGCAAAAAATTTACATGAAAATCTATCACATTTTGATTTACATTACATTGCATTTGCTTTCAGCTCTTAAAATAACAATGATCAAACTTTTCTTGTCGTATGTAATCTAGAATACATGATAATGATCACTTCCACTTTATCAAGTTATTATTTACTTTGCAAAAAATACCTAAATTGCCTAAGAAATTGAACCAAACTAAACAGGCTAGGCTGGTAGATTCAAATCTTGAAGAATCATGAGGAGGCTCCCAAATTTGAGAGACAAAATCAATGCTTGCCATCAGTGATAAAAAATAGGCTACGGTGGGCAAACAGTGCGGATGCATGTATGAAGGTGATGCTGAGTCAATTTTAATTGTCATCAACCTAGGAGACAGTAGCAACTANATATGAATATATATATATATATATATATATAATATATATACATACATATGTATGCATATATACATACATATGTATGTATATATTAAGATAAATAGGGATGTATACATAAATACAATTTTTTTAATAATGGATCGCAAAGTGCGTTTGCAGTCCACCACATGTGTTGTTTAAAGCGAGCCTCGAACCCGAGACACCAAAGGTCTTCACATTTTGGCTATCAAAGAGCCAGTCAATTGGCACATGCGTACATACATACATATGNCTAAGCAAACAAAACCAGTGACAAAGCAAGCATAAAGCAATATCATGAACGCCCTAAATCAAACTTTGGGCCAGGCTCCTATTGATGATCCGAAATCCATATTTTCCTTTAAAATGGTGCCCCCTCAAACAGGTTTTTTAACGAAAAAAATAAATTTATTGCTGGAAGTGCTTCAAGAAAAATGCTGTAAAATCTATCGCATTTTGATTTACTTTACGCTGCATTTGCTTTTGCTATTGAGGTAACCGTGATTATTCTTCTAAACTTAGATATTCTTGGGAAAATCAAATTCTTTGGACTAAAGCTTCTTATTTTATAATTTCAATTTTATCCTTTCAAGCAATCCAAACAAACCTTGCCCAATTATTCCCATCATTCGCATCGAACAGAAAACTCAGATGCCCAAAACAAAAGTTGTCGATCCGAATGCCCAATCGACAAAAAAAAAAAAAAAGAAAGAAGATAAGAAACATAAGAGTAGGNGCTTTTGCTATTGAGGTAACCGTGATTATTCTTCTAAACTTAGATATTCTTGGGAAAATCAAATTCTTTGGAGTAAAGCTTCTTATTTTATAATTTCAATTTTATCCTTTCAAGCAATCCAATCAAACCTTGCCCAATTATTCCCATCATTCGCATCCAACAGAAAACTCGGATGCCCAAAACAAAAGTTGTCGATCCGAATGCCCAATCGAAAAAAAATAAAATAAAAAGAAAGAAGATAAGAAACAGAAGAGTAGAGAGAACATACCCGTGAGGTCGCCAGTGATGAGGACGAGGGCGGGGTTGATCATTGAGAGGGCCGGGCCGATAAACCTTTTGAAATCAAGAGCCCTCTCGGAGTGAAATACGCTGAAGTGGAGATCAGAGAGCTGCACAACCCAAACCACGCCATCTGGCCCGCCTTTCACTTCGACAATGGTCCGCCGGCGATCGAGAGAGGCGGAGGAAACCGACGTTTGGATAAAGAGTAGAAAAAAGAATGAGCATGCAGCAACCGCCATGGCTCTTCGACAGTCCTCGACTGACCTGTCCAAGAGGCAACGCTGGCTTGGAACATCGAAGCTCCACAGATGAGGCATTGAAAAACCTTCAGAAGGAAGCAGCAGTGGTGGTAGGCAACTCCTTGGGCGGGCTGGGCCGGATTATGTGCTTTTAGTGAGACCCAAACCCAACTGACAAATGTGTAAATTTTTTATTTTACTTTAAAAAGTTAATTCTCTCGAAAAATTGTCGATAAAAAGTATTTGATATTAAACAGATATTCAATACTATTTAAAATAGAATCTTAATTTCAGCCATTGGATCATTCGGATCCTATAAATCAAAATCCTATTTACCTTTAAAAACACTTTGATCTCTTAATAGAGACTCCTATTCTTAGCGTCCCCTCACCATCCTCATCCTTATCATTCAATCTCTTATCATTTCGATCACGAGACCGAGACGAAATCTCTACCTAAGGTGTTCGTTCATTCTCTTCATCTTTGGTGTTGTCTCGGCAATTGTACTTGCTCGATCATCTTGGGTTTCTCTATTATTCATAGGCTATGACGTTATCTGAGTATCACTTTTCAAATATATCTTATTAATCTTTCAACTGTCGCGTATTATCTCCATATTAGCATGTCCGCTCTTAGCTTAAATTTTTCTTCAATTTTCTTAGATTTATTTAGATTTTTTGAGAAAAATTTAGTTTTTCGTTAAAGATATTTTGTGGTTTTCAGATTTGACATTTCTTCAATCTTGATTTTTTGACTTGTTGGCCCATGGCATCTGTGCATATTATTTTGGTTGTGTTGGATTATATTTTGGGCAAAATTGTAAAGACTACCAACCCATCATACATCACCAATTTTCCATTTTTAAGTTTTTTTCATGCAATATTTAAGGCTCTATTTGTTAGTAAAGATAGCATTGAAGTTTTTATCCTTGCATATATGAGTGTATCTATTGATAGAATGGTTATGAGCTTATAGTTTTGTCAGTCGCCAGATTGGAATTTTCTCGGTTGCTTTGGAAATAATTAAACTTAATATGTGTATAATTTTGATTTTGAAAAAGAACATTTTAATTTTGAAAATATGACGGAATAGATCTCATATATATTGATTGTTTAAGTAATTGAATAGGACACCACAAGTAATGCACCATCCAGAGAGATAGACATACAACTTGGCAGTGGGCACGATTATATAAACTAAAAAAATTATGACAGTCGTTTGGACTACAAAACTTTTGTGTGACCGACAATTCTCCTACCTAATAAAAAATTGGATAGGGTTAACTACCTCCTAAATGACCAAAGTCACTTAAGAAAACTCTTGATAATGATCAGGGGTTTCATCTTCAAGAATTCGAAGTTGAGCTTTCATGATTGTTTATAGTAAAGTCAAGTGGGAACAATTATTTTGGAGGCCAAAGGAGCAAGAAGTAGGGATGTCATAGATCTGAGGAGGAAATCAACGACTTCCAAAGTTATCCTATTATTTGGCTTTACATCTTGGAAGTGAAGTTATTTAATGTTTACTCTTGTCATTTATTTAAAATTTAGAGCTTATACTTGCACAACATTTGATCTGCAAATAGCCTAGAAAGATAGGAGGATTTATGTCGTACCGAACAGACAACCTCGGAGACCTAAAAAGAGTTAGAATATATATTGCACAACATGATTGTGCAAAAGCCTGAAGATAGTGTGAGAATTTATGTCATACTAAATAAACAAATTTAAAGTCCTACGAGTTTATATTATTTAAGTCTAAGGAAAGTTTTGTTGAAGTAGATCCGCTTTGTTTGAGTCTTGATCGTTAACTAGAATTGTCCTTTGTACATTTGCAACTTCTTTTAAACTTCTTACCGCGATGGTTGCAGAATTTAGGGTTCGTATGTGATCATGTAATTATTGTTGAGTCCCAGTGCTTGGTGTAGTGCTCCTCCTAAACATATGCCCTACTATTGTCTACCTTATGAGTCTTTTATAGATATTGTAAACAAAATAATGAAATATATACAGTAAAGCGCAATAAGAAAGTGCAGTTAAAAAGAAAGTGGCAGTATGCACCTACCGCCTACGATGTTGTTGTTGAAGGGAGTTAGAATTACAAGTAGAGCATGCAAATATTATGAAAGATTTAACAAGCATGAAAAACATGTGTATAGTGTATATAAAAGTCAAGTGGCACATACATGGAAGATCGGAACTGACTATAAGAATACAAGTTAGGGGTAGGCTCAAACTCATAATTAACAAGGGATATCCATAGACAACCAAAAGCAATTTGTGTAATTTGTCCAGTCCAAATCCATTAAAAAATACCAACCAAACAATTAGAGGATAGCAACTCCTAGCCCGATCAAAGTGATTAAAAGTAGACTTGTGTATGATAAAATCCAAAATTCTTAATTTGTCAAGCATATAAAGTGAAATTTTACTTAGCAGTATAAAATAGTAGTCACGAGAAAAAAATATTTTGTTATGTTATGTGTGTGTGTGTGTGTGTGTGTATTGTAAGTCAAACAATCTACAAAATTAATTTCTCTAATTAGACTAGAGCCACCAGTAACCTAAGAAAGAAAGGGACAACTTCTCACAAAATGTTGATGAATAGTAATATTGATCTGACACTTTTCCCGAAGGTGCTTGAGCTAGGAGATACTATTCTGTTATCCCACTTTTAGCTTCAAAAGTGTTTCACATCATTGCCTTTAACCCCCAACCATCCAACTTATAGCCCAACTCGATGATTCATATATCGCCTTATCTCAAATATCCTTAGTTTCTTACAAGAGTATCAATACCATATCCATGACTCATACCCTTGAACATTGGGTTTTATTGTAGGTTAAGTTGTAGCGGGAATTCCTCATTAATGTTATGAGTTGCAAGTGCTCGAGTCATATCTTGGTAGGTTCTTATGTTTTTTTTTTTTGTGGATTTTTCCCAATAAATTATAACCAACCCACGCGTCCTCTAAAATATCCAAAATCTTGCAAAGGTGTTCTGTGTATGACCCCGATTAACTTTAGAATCACCTGGATCATTTTAACTTTACTGGATCTTTTTTTTATATTGTTGAGTTGATCAACTAAACTACATTAAGAGTCTTTCATGTTTTAACCATACTCGGTGTGGCCTTGCTGTCTTAGTTAGCCCATGAGTAAGTTATATGGTTACCCTTTCAATGTCATGTTAAAAATTAAATAGGTAAACACCTCTAAGGGTATAATTGACTGTTAGAGAATTTTACACTTTCTTCTCTTAATTAATTTTGAGCTTGTAGTGTTTTAAAGTGTTTTTCATTAGTTATATTTTCTTCTCTAACCTCATTCAAATGATATTAAATATAACCTAATTCACTATCAAGCTCTTAAAGGCTTAGGGGTAAACTTGTAATTTTGAAAATGTTTTATAAAGTTCTAGATCCTTATTGGAAGATTGAATTAAGTTTATCTATTGATCAGGGGTTGATACACCTAAAATATATAACATTTATATACATTTTATACTTATTTTTTAGGAAATAGGGCTTTAATGGAATGTATTTTTGTGTTTTTCTTTCAGATACAGTCAAATAGATGAAAAATGGTGAAATGAGTGAAAAAGAATCAAATTTAGAGCAAAAATGAAAAAAAAACGTTCAATAGAACTATGGTGCTTAAGTGCCTAGGACTAGCGCTTATGGGCTAGGATAACAGAGAGGCAGCACTTAAGCGCCACATACCTCATGCTTAAGCGCCAAAGGTAATTATTTGATAATTCATTAAATTTGGACGAATTTTTAAATGGGGTTTTGAAGCAACTCTTTGTGAAAAGGTGGTTTATGGTTAATGGACATGAAAATACATTCAAATGACAATTGAAAGGAGGTAACTCTTAGAATATTAATTCAATGTAGACATATTTTGAAGAGACACCAAAACGCCTTTTGGAAGTTATAAAAGAAGACTTGAATTAAATGGAGAGAGAGAGTCTCAATTAGCAGTCGATGCATCTCTCTCATAGATTAATTAGGATACTTTTAAGGAGAAGTAAGGGAGGAGTTGTAGTGTGTTAGTAGAGAGTATTGTAAGAGAAAGGAAGAGAAGAGATTCAAAGGAACTTCAAGAGTTGGTGGAGAGGAATTTGAGATAACTTTTTATCTTTGTGACTACATTTGGTTTTAATTTAGACTTCTCTTGTGTTTACATGGTTTCTACTTTCAAACTTAAGTGTGGTTATGTTTTCTCCATGAATTTTGAGCAATCTTCTTTATCTTTTTCCTTAAAATGATAACTAATTAAGTTTTGAATGAAAATTGTGTAAAGTATTAACCTTTAATGTTTGAATAAGTTGTGATGATTTTAAACATTGTACTTCATTTACTTCTTGATTTTACCAATTAAGATGTTAATATCTATTGTGAGAACATATAAAATCCAAGATGGTATTGTCTCAGTCAATTAATGGTGAAAGTCACATGAGATTGTATGGATGAGAATGTAATTCATGTGATTGAATGCAAATAAATAAGGAAATAAATTTTGAAGGGTGTAGAGTTAGAGGACTTTTGAGTTACAGGCTAAATCCCCTAATTTGGTTTATATTATTAGGTTTTAATTTGAGATATTAACCTCCAGGTGGAGGGAGAAGAGGGGACTCTAGAGTGAAAGCTAGTATCTCTTATATCTAGCACGTCTTAAAGATTATTCAAACTTTAAACTAGTCAATGTTCTTTATAACATCTCTAATAAGGGTAAAAAATAATATTACTCCTATTTGACAAAACATTATTTGAATACTTCCACAGCATAAATCTTATACTTGTTACTACTTCATGATAAGGAAAAAGATAGTTTATTTATATTGCCTTCATCTTACAAATATCTAGTTAAATTTAGTTAGTTATTTACTTTTTTCTATTATAAAAAAATACCAAAAAGAATCAAATTTTTATTCCTATTATAACATATATAGTTTTGAGTAAGAATATTTTGCAAAATGGAATTTTTTATCTAATTTATTTTAATTTAAAAGATTGTAATTCTCTCTGTGGGTTCGATATTCGGGGCTTAAAAAAAATTCATATATTACTTGATAATGATACATATACTTGCGTAGTATCCCAAAATTTAAAAACAATAATTGCACTCTTATTTGCTTTGGAGACAAGTTTTTGGAGCTGTTGTAAAGTAAGAAATATAAGTAAGGAGAATTGAGAATATAACCAGATACTTCGTAGTACTATCATAAAAGATACGGATCATGTTTTTGGTGCCCTTACTGGGGAGAATAAAAAATTTTGAAGGAATTTTTAAGAAAACAAATTTATATTTTTTAAAAGTCTTATTTAAAATTTTAGATTTATTATATGAATATTGTAGTGTTGTTTTTATATTAGTGTTTGTGTGATTTTATTTTGTGTTGTTTTGTAGTAATGTATGTGTAGTTCAGGTTCTAAAGAACTAGTGCTCTACGATTCTGAATTAGAAAGAACTATTAGAAAAAAAATCAAAAATACAGAAGAAGATAAAAAAATTTAAGAAATGGCAAATCAAAAGAATTAAAATGCTGAAATTAAATAATAATTCAGACTTTTAAGAGATTATGCAAACCCTATAGCAGATGAACTTCATCATAGTATTAAAAAATCTATTGTAGTGACTAATTCATTTGAACCTAAACCTACTATTATCCAAATGATAACAAATAATCAGTTTGGGGGAGCACCAACTAAAGAACAAAATTTATATCTTGCCAATTTTTTATAATTGTGTGCTACATTTAAATATGATGGTATTTTAAATGTTGTTTTTAGACTTAGAATTTTTCTTTTCCCACTAAGGGATAAGGCTAAGATATTGTTAAATTTGTTAGCACATGGATCTATTTGAACTTAGGGTGATTTAGCGCTGAAATTCTTTGCTAAATATTTTTCACCATTAAAAACTGTGAAGTTTAGAAATGATATTACATTTTTTTGTCTGTTTGAAGGGGAATCTATTTATGGAGCATGGGAATGATTTAAGGAACTACTGAGAAAGTGTCCACACCATACTATACCAGATTGATTAAAAATTCAAACCTTTTATAATAGATTAGCCGAATCTCTTAAATATGTTATCGATACTGTTGTTGGTGGTTCATTGATGTCAAAACCATTTCATGAAGCTTATGCTTTAATTGAAGAGATGACTACTAATAATTTTTAATAGCCTTCTGAGAGGGTGAATCCTAAAAAATTAGCCAATATTCATGAATCTGATGCTTTTGCAATGTTAGCAAATCAAGTTGCTATAATTTTAAGGAAGTTTGACCAACTTGGAATGCATTTTTCTCAACCAATTTCAATGATTGAAAAGAATTCATTAGGCCAAATGGTAGATTCCCAAACATCATCAGAAACTTTGAATGCCTTAAACGATAAGCCAAATAACCCAAATTCAAACTATTATAACCCAGGTTGGAAGAATTATCATAACTTTAACTGGAACAACAAAGTAAACCCATTGCCAAGCTGGAACAACCAAGGTAATAATAATTATAAACCTACTTTTCCTCCAGGTTTTAATAATAATCCACAATTTAAGGAGAAAAATTTATCTATAGAAAAAGTGGTGAAAGAAATGGAAAATTAATTAGAAGGTCAAGGAACTACAATTAGAAATATTGAGAAATAATTGAGACAAATAACAAATTCATTAAGTAATAGATCCCAAGGAACACTTCTTAGTAATGCATAACATGTAAAAGTCGTTCGACGTAGAAGTAGAAGAGAATTTGAAGGTAGAGTTCAAATAGAGATTGAAGTAGAGAGAGAAAAAATTGAAGAGCCTAAAGAGGACACTCCAAAAGGATTAGAGAGACCTATTTCTCCACTTAAAATTGACTTGGAAAAACTACCACCTCCATTTCCTCAGAGATTTTGTCAGCAAAATTTGGATAAACAAATTTCAAAATTTCTGAAAATCTTTTAAAAGCTTACGATTAATATTACATGTTTTGAAGCCTTAGAACAATTCCAAGCTATGTGAAGTTTTTGAAGGATATTCTTAACAGAAAAAGGAAGTTCGAAAATAACAAGATTGTTACACTTATTGAGGAGTGCAGCGCTATAATTTAGAAAACGGTTCATAAAAAGCTTAAAGATCATGGTAGCTTTACAATTCCATGTGCAATAGGAGTCAATTTTTTTGGGAACGCTTTATGTGATTTAGGTGTAAGAATTAACCTTATGTCATTATTGATATTTAAAACATTGGGATTAGGAGAAATATCCCCTACTACTATAACTTTGCAGTTAGCAGATTGTTCAATAACATATCCTAACGGAGTTATAGAAGATGTTTTTAGTGAAAGTAGATCAATTTATCTTTCCTGTTAATTTCTCAGTGCTAGATATGGAGATACCTATCATTTTGGGAGACCTTTCCTAGCTACGGGAAGAGTAATGATAGATGTACAGAAAGTGGAATTAACTATGCGTGTTAATGATCAAACAAATACTTTTAATATTTCTAAATCAATGAAATATCCTGTAAAATGTAAAGATGATGAATGTTACAAAATGGATGTAATAAGATACCTGAGTGAATGTCATTTCAAAACAACTTATGAAGAGAAATCTGGAGTGAAAGAGTTGGAACATGAGCAAGAAGAGGAATTAGAGAAATTTGAAGATTTTTATAATGAAGGTTCAAATTATGTTTGAGAAAGTTTTGAAGTTTTGGACATGATGAAAAAATATAAATCTTTTTGTCCATCAATTGAAAAACCTCATGAGCTTGAGTTGAATTTACTTCTTGAACATTTAAAATTTGTCTTGTTAGGTGATTCCTCAACATTACCGGTTATAATTTCCTCAAATTTAATAATAGAAGAAGAAGAAAGTTTAATGAAAACTTTAAAGAAATATTAGAAAGCCTTTGGATGGACAATTGTTGATATTAAATGAATCACTCATTCAATTTGTATACATAAAATTCATATCAAAGAGAACTGCAAACCCGAGGCTGATCCTCAAAAGAGATTGAATCATGTTATAAGAAAAATTGTTGAGAAAGAAATTTTAAAGTGGTTAGATGTTGGAATTATCTACCTTATTTCAGATAGTGCATGAGTTAGTCCAATTCACTGTGTTCCTAAGAAAGGAGGAGTGACTGTGACTACGAATGAACATAACGAGTTAATACCAACAAGTTAAGTCACGAGATGGAGATATACAATGATTATATAAAATTAAATCTCGCCACTAGGAAAGATCATTTTCCACTACCCTTTCTAGATCAAATGTTGGATAGTCTAGTTGGGCATTAATACTTTTATTTTCTGGATGGATGGCACACCAAAAATATATGCATTTTTAGATCCATATTTTATACTAATTTTTTATGATATTGCACTTTAAAGGAAGGTATATTTCATTTTTTATTATAGGTTGTTGATTTTTAGGACTTAGAGCAAAAAGAATCAAATCTGGAGTGAAAATGGAGTTTTTGAAATTTGTTCAGTGCCGACGATTCCAGACTAGGCAACAACGATGTCGTTTGACAGAGAGCACTGTCTAAATTAAATGGCCACAGTGCTGACGACACCAGTGTCAGTGCAGACCCTATTTCTAAAAGATTCAACAAATTTGGATTCTTTTTGAAGAATTTTTAGATGCACCTATTGTAAAACCAACTTTAGGCTCTATTTAGAGCCGAATTTCATTAGAAAAGACTCTCTTTGCACTCCTCTACTCGCTCTTGGTCTTCCTTTGCATCTCTTTGCCCCCCTTCATGCCACTTTGCCTCCTTCCACACCATTCCACAACCTTAGTCATTTAATTTATTTATAGTTTTGAGTTTTAATGGTGAGTTTAAGTGTGAATTAATCTCTAAAAGTGTTGGAGAGGGAGAGAAGTGAGAGATTTCTTCTTCTTACATTTCCTAAGAGAGGCTAAAATAGATTTGTTTTGAGAAAGAGTTTCAGATAAGTGTTGTTTGTTTGTTATTGTTTTATGAACTTTCTTTTATATATGAAATTTGTGTTTTGTTGTATCTTTCTCATGAATTATGAGTAGTTTTATTTATCTTTCTCTCTACTCTGAGATATGGTGAAATGAAGAGATAGTTTGGATGTGCCAATGTTATAATAAAAAATAAATTGTGATAGTTTTTCAACTCCGCTCTTAATTTACTTTTTGATCTAGCCAATTTAATTGTTAAAATATGTTGTGAAACATATGATTCAAAAAATGAAGTATGAGTTCTACAACAGAGTGAGAACCACATTTAAGTCCATGAAGGAGTATTTAGTTCATGAATTTAAGTGCAAATAAATAGGGAAATATACATTGTTGGGTGTAGAATTGGAGATTTTTATGGTGACAGACTAAAATCCCCAATTTGATCTTAGAGTTTAAGAACTAAAGAGAGAGTTAGCCTTCAGGGGAAGGAAAGTGGGAGCCTGTATCTTCCTAGCCTAGCCACAGATTGAGGGAAAAAACCTAAGATTAACTAATAATTTTCTATAACACTGAATTAAGGTAGATAATTAAAATTGCTCCTATTTGGCACAATACAAATTTAAATCATTTATCTCATCTAATTTCACAAAAAACACATTATAGTGGGAAAGATGCTTTTTCATATTAGAAAACTTCATCACATAAACATAGTTTAGTAGTTACTTTTTTGTAAACTTTGCATTTAAGTCTTGCTAGTAGTTAATAATTTAGTTTTGATAGTATTTTAAATATTCAAAATTAGTGACAATAATTTCTTTGTATTTCTGTGAATTTTCTAGATAATTTATCATTTCAAATTTAAATCTTCTTTGTGGGATCGATATTTGGGACTTAAATAGAAAGTCTTATATTACTTGATAACGATACGTATACTTGCATAGAATCCCAACATTAAGTGCTTAACATTATTATTCATAAAATACTACATCAAGTTCTTGGCACCGTTGTAAGACAGAGTCAACTTTATAAATTTTGCACAACTATAATTCACCGGGATCAATGGATATACTGATTATCACTAAATATAAATAGCTCTTGAGGATCAAGAGAAAATAACTTTTAACAGTTCGTATGTTACATTTTATTTTAGAAGAATTCCCTTTGGTTTATGTAATGCCCATGCTATATTTTAAAGAAATAATAACTATGTAATGCCCTTTGGTTTATGTAATGCCCATGCTACATTTCAAAGATGTATGATAGCTATTTTCTTTGATTTAATTGACAAGGGAATTGAAGTTTTTATGGATGATTTTTCAGTGTTTGGAACTTTATTTTAATCATGTTTAGAACATTTATCAAGAGTTTTTAAGAGCTATGAATAAACAATTTGTCCTTAATTGCAAAAAATGCCAATTTATGTAGCAAGATGAATTATTTTAGGACATCATATATTAGAAAATGGTATGGAAGTAGATCCTGTAAAAATTCAAGTGATTGCTAATTTACCTCATCCAACAAATGTGAGAGAAATTAAGAGTTTTTATGACATGTTGGATTCTACAGGTGATATATTAAAGACTTTTAAAGAATTGCTAAGCCTTCATGTCATTTACTTGAAAAAGATGTAATTTTTAATTTTGATAAGGAGTGTTTAAAAGCTTTTGAGCTATTAAAAGAAAAATTAGTCACTCCACAAATTATTATTTCACAAGATTGGTAAAAATCTTTTGAATTAATATGTGATGCAAGTAATTATGCTATCAGAGTCATTTTAGGACAAAAGCATGATAACATTTTCAAAGTTATTTACTATGCTAGTAGAACTCTTATTGAAGCTCAAATCAATTATACCACAACTGAGAAAAAGTTATTAGAAATAGTATATGTTTTTGATAAATTCAAATCATATTTAACTAGAATAAAATGTATTGTTCATATAGATCATTCTGCTATTAAATACTTAATAAAAAAGAAAGATGCAAAACCAAGACTGATACGATGAATTCTTCTAATGCAAGAATTTGACTTTGGAATAATAGATAGGAAGGGAGCTGAGAATAAAATTGTTCATCATCTATTCAGGATTGAATTAAGAAAATTACTCTATTTTGAAAAAGAAATTATTGAGTAGCTTCTAGATGAAGAATTGTTCAGTGTTAATGAGTGGTGTGTTCCATGTTATGTTGATAATGTGAAGTTTATTTTTAGTGATACTATACCCTATGGTCTGACATACCAACAGAAGAGGAAATTTTTATCTAAAGCTAAGACTTGTTTTCAGGATGACCCATTTTTATATGAATAAGGAAAGGATCTAATTATTCGAAGATTTGTGCCTTCAAAAGAAACTTATGAAATTATCCAAAAATATCATAATTATGATTTTGGGAGAAATTTTGGTGTTAATAAAACAACATACAAAATTTTGCAATTTGAATCTTATTGGCCTGCAATATTTAAAGATGTTAATGCTTATATCAAAACTTGCAATTGATGTCAACGAGTAGGCAATATTTTTAGGAGAAATGAGATGACCTAGATTTCATGGGACACTTTATACCATCTTCTAGAAATTTATATATATTGATATCTGTAAACGATGTATCCAAATGGATGGAAGTTGTTGATTTTCCTCGATGTGATGCTCAAAGTGTTGCAAAGCTTTTAAGAATGAATGTTTTTAGTAGATTTGAGCTGCCAAGAGTGATCATAACTGGCGAGGGATGTCATTTTAGAAATGCAATAGCAGAATAATTATTAAAGAAATATCATATCAACCATTGAATTGCTATTGTTTATCATCCTCAGACAAGTAGTTTGGTTGAATTATCCAATCATGAAATTAAAAAAATATTGAAAATGTATGTGAATCTAACAAAAATGGATTGGTCAATTGAACTTGATTATGTTTTGTGGGCTCATAGGACTGCATATAGAACTCCTATATGATTATCCCCATATAGGCTAATATTTGGGAAAGTTTGTCATTTACCAGTTGAACTTGAGAATAAAGCATATTGGGCTATCAAGAAATTTAATTAATTTTAAACGATTCTGTTGAGAAAAAATATTTCAATTAAATGAGCTTTAAGAGATAAGTAATGAATTTTATGAGAGTGTTAAGATTTATGAAGACTAGATGAAGATGTGGCATGATCGGATGATTCTTACTAAAAAAATTGAGCTAGGGCAACAAGCTTTGCTATATAATGCAAGATTAAGATTATTTCCCTGAAAAGTTAAGTCCAGGTGGATGAGCCCATTTGTTGCGATAAAAGTTTATCCTTATGGAGTTGTGGATATCAAAGATCCTAAAACTGAGAAAATATTCAAAGTGAATGATCAGAGACTGAAACCCTATTATTTAGGGGATCAACATCAATTAAATGATCTTAATTTGTTGGGTCAACTAGAATAAATACTGGTTACGTCAGGTTAATGACGTTAAATATAGCACTTTGTGGGAGGCAACCCATAGTTATCATTGTGTTTTGTTTTGAATGTTTTGTTGTTGTGTTTGATTAAAAAAATGTAGTAGTATTTTGAAGATATAATGATTTAGTGATGATTCTAAGACCTTAATACACAACTTAGACATGTTAGAATGAGTATTTGGACATTAAGCTGACCTGTGCTAAATTAAGCACCAATGCTTAAGTGCCAACATTCAACGCTTAAGCACGAAAGTGAACAAAATTTGCTAAATTACATTTCTAGAAGAACTAAGCATTGTTTAGTGAGTTTAAATGTGGTTTAGTGGTTTGAGAATGTGAGTAGTGGTTCTAGGCTTGATCTAAGGCCTATAAATAGTAGGATATGAAGAGAATGCTCACCCCACTTCAATTTTCATCCTAAAGTCTAAGTGAAGAGTGTGAGAACTTACAAAATGTCTTCTTGGGAGATTGAAATGAAGAAGAAGGAAGAAACCTTGAAGAAAAAGTTCGTAAGTCAAAATGTGCAAGAGTTATACAACAAATTTCTAGCCATTAATATAGAAGGAATAACAAAGATTGAGGTTGATGTGGCTTCAATTGAAGTAAAGGTGAATGATACTAACACACATTTGGAACATATTGGATGGTAAATTAAGATGCAATTTAGCCATAAAAGTTTTATAGAAGAAATGGACAAGGCTATGTATTTAAAAAAAAAATGGATCGAAGGAGACTCAACCACAGTTTTTCACCACCGTCTGTTCTATCAGATTTATATTCCAAATGCCCTAAAGAAAGCAAATGAAAGGCCGAATTTCGTTCCATCGGAAGAAGAATGGAATTAAGTTCTAGAGTGTAGTTGTTTATTCAATGTTAGTGTTTGTTTGTTTTAAGTGTTCTGATGTTATTGTTAAGTTTGTTTTAAGTGCTTTTAAAGATGAGTTTGATTAGTACTTAACGTATGTGCTTAGAATTTATCTCATCTAAGACTCTTTGGATTGAGAAATTATGTATCACAAGTGTTTGTATTTGTTTGTGAATTAATGAAGTGTTTGTTTGTGTTTAAAATTTTGTGTTCAATCAAATTTGTGAAACTTGGTGAATTTTGAGATAGAGGAGAATTGAAGAAGAAAATAGTTTAAGATTTATAAGACCATTTAGGGGTGGTTAACTTAGGCTAGATGTGCATTTCACTTAAAATAAAAAATAACAAAATTTGTGCACTAGCGTCTAAGCACCAAGACCCCACACTTAAGTGCTAGACTACCTAAGGGGTAGGTGCCTAAGCATCAGGCCAGTTGCACTTAAGCATCAGTTCACTTAAACTGGTTTGCGAACGGTTAAAGGTGAAATTTTGAGTAAAAAATGCCATTTTTGTCTTGATCGTCATCTTCTTCCTCAAGTTTTCACAATTTTGGGACTTAGGGCTCCTTCTAAAGTGAATTTTTCTTAGTAGAATTAAGCCAAATTTGCTAGATTTCATCTTCTCAAGGTAAGAGGTTCACTTCTATGTAAAATTTTTTTATTTTCACCATGTATTTTGAGCACATTGGGGATTTCACCAAAAATCACTATTCATGGTGTAAATTTGAGAAAAATCTATGGAAAATACATATAAATGATAGTTTAAGCTTTTAAAATTTAAGTTTAGCGAGTTAGACTTAAGTTTATGATTTATTGTGAATTTTATGTGATTTTTAGAAATGACACCAAGAATGAAAAGGAGCAAAGAGAAGTCAGATTTTGATTCCAATAAGTTTGTTAGTTTGAAAGCTGAAGATAGATATACCAAAGTGATGCAATCAAGAAAACTGATTCCTGATCATTGTTTCAAAAATTTGAGTGGAGCATTTAAAGATTTAATAGTTCACCGATAGTGGGAATGATTCTATTGTTTTTCTATTGTAACAGTCATTTTTGTGGTTCGGGAGTTCTATGTTAATCTCACTGAAGCTGAAGAAGATCAAGTTATGGTTAGAGGAAAATTAGTAACTTTTTCCCATGAGGTAATAAATTTGTTTTACCAGGTACCCCCTAGTGTATTATGTTTTTATTCAAATTATAATTCAACTTAGGAGGAGTTAGATGAGATCATATCTTCATTGACTGCGGGAAGAGGACTATGGAAAATAAAAAATAAAAGAAGAGTAAATTTCCCTGTGTCAAAGCTTGATGCCACTTCAAAAGCGTGACACTATTTTATTTCAGCTCATATGATCCCTACCAATCACCTCAGTGAAGTTATAAGAGACATAATGACTATGTAGATCATATTGATGATGCGAATATGCAAAGGCTATTAGATAACATCAATTATACTGCAAATAAGGTACTAAATTTGGAGAACTATGTAGATCATATTGATGGTTATATGAAGAGACATAATGACTATGAAGAAAAATTTCACACATCTTTGGAAAGCCTTATTAGGGGTGACCAAAGTGCAGTTTTTCCTTCATATCCATAATACCCTTCATATGAGCCTACTACTTTTTTGGGATAGTAATGATGATGATGATGAAAAGGAAGAGGAGGATTAATTTGAGTAGTTTAATTTTTAAATTGTGAACTTTATATGTTGTTGTTGTTGTATTGAACTGCTACTTTGTTTTGTGCTGTACTTATTTAGACTGGTACTATTATATGTATTTTGCTGTGATAGATAATATTGTGATGCATTTGTGTTATTGTGAGTAGTTATGTTTTGATTTTGTGGTAGTAATTATGTTAACTGTGTTGTCTAGTGTATTTTTTTAGTTTGTGTAGAACTTATTCCAGAATTTTAGGAAGGTTTAGAATATTACTAACTTTTATTAAAGAACTTCATGTTTAAATTTTCAATTTACTGCCATGTATTTTCTTTATGTTGCAGTTATGAATTTATTTTAGTGTTTTTATTTGTTTTTATGTTATCTTTCACTGCATAGAAGTCTAACGAAACTCATATATGTTAAGATAAGTTAAATTTTTATCAATTAATTTCATTCTCTGGTTTTTAATTTTTCTACCTGAGTATTTAGGGTGTAAAAGTTCCTATAAGCATATTATTTTTAGCTTTCATTCCTACCTATATATCTATGATGCTAAATGTTGTATCTTATTAAAAATTGAAGTTTGGGAAGATGAAAAATAATTTTCAAATCTTGACTTCTATTTGTTCTCAAATGTGATACAAATAAATTTGATTTTGATTTGTAAGAAAATGATTATGTATATGAAGTTATATTACAGAAGTAAAATTTTGAATATAGAAATGAGTAAAAAAAATTAGTTGAAACCTATAGTAATGAAGAAAAACTTGAAGTTAAAAATTTTTAGTGTATAAATGATAACTAATGTGTAACTATCTTTAGTAGGAGAAGTTGTATTTTTGAAAAATATAGAAGGAATATACCTTTTTTTTCAATACTTAAATTTCTTTTATTAAAAATAAGTTTCAAAACTACTATTATATTTTTAAGTAAAGGATATATATCAAAACTTTACTTTAGGAAAGGAGGAGTATAATTCAAATTCAATAAAGACCTATCTAGATATAGTAATTCTTGCCTGAAAAAGAAAAAAAATAAAAAAAGAGAAGAAAGAGAAAAAGAAAAAGAATAAGAAGAAGAAAAAGAAAAAGAAAATAAAAGTAAAGTTTAAAAAGGGGGAGAAGCTTGAGGATTAGTGCCTAATCAAAAATTGGTTCCACATTTGATCTTTTAAAAGTATAAGATTTGAGAAACTCTTAAGCTTAAGGATATAATATAGTAAGTATAATTATTATTAATAAAAGTTAGTGAAGAAGATAGAATGCCTAAACTCTATATTTGAAGAATTTACAAGTATTTCTGAACTAGATAGGAACTCATATTTTAAAATTTCATTACATTAATGATGTCTAAACTCTAAGTTGGTCTCACTTAGTTGCATCCTTGTATCATAAAGTCAACGGAATCCTTCGATGAACATGCAAAATTTATAGCGAGCTTGGCTAAAGCATCTGCATAAGCATTCTCTCTTATCAAAATTAAGTACAATGTAACATTGGAAATTTGTTCCAACAACTTCATAATATAACAGTGGTACTATTCCAATTTTGGTTTAGAAATTTTGTACTATCTTGTCACTTGCTAGATGATGAGTTGGGAGTCATCGTAGATGTCGATGTTTGTTCTTTCATCAAGATTGTTAATTCTAATCTTGTTATCAGAGCCTCATATTTCGCTTCATTACTTGCACATGGCTCCGTCAAGTGGTAGGAATACCTTAACATCCCTCGATCTAGTGTAATGAAGAGCAGACCAATTCTTTCCTTGTCGGGTATCAATGTCTTGGAATACTTTTCTCTTTGTGTTGATAAAGCCCCATCAAAGTACATCTCCCAACATTGATCATTAGGATGTCCTACATTCATCACTTGTTCAGCAGGTAGGTTGTTCAGGGGAGAGCCAGCTGGCAATGAGTGTACTTGAGAAAATTCGCTAAAATTTGTGCCTTGATGATGCAAAGAGGTGTGAAGGTTATGTCAAATTGCAATAATATCATTGACCACCTTGCTAACCTCTTGAAAAGTGTCAGTTGGGTTATCAAGTACTACAACTGATTGAACTTTGAGATAAGGTTGACCTTATGAACAAGCATATAGTGTCTAAGCTTTTGAGTGGTGAATATTAAAGCTAGATAATGATTCTCAATGGGAGGATACCTTACCTCTATTAGAATTAGATGACTTACTTAGTAAAGGGAGTTTTCCTTACCCTCATCATTGATCTGAGATAACAGAGCTCTAAGGGAGTCATCTAAAGTTGTGGTATAAAGTATTGGAGGTTTACCTTAGATTGAGGCTGCTAATACAAAAGATGTCATTAAGTATTGCTTAATACTTTCAAAGGCTTGTTGACATTTCTTGTCCTAAGTAAACTTAACATCCTTTTTTTTCAACATAGAAAAGGGCTGACATCATCCCAACATATTAGATATAAAGTATCTTAGGTATATCAATTTCCCTTGAAAGGATCATAACAATTTCAAGATTTTGGGGTCAAAATTTACAAGATAGCTTTAATATTTTTTGGATCAATTTCAGTTCCTTGATGACAAACAACAAATCTTAAAAACTTCTCGGAGGTGATGCCGAAGGTGCACTTTAAGGGGTTCATTTTAAGGTTGAATTGTTGTAACCGTTCAATGGCAATCCTCAAATCATACAAGTGGTTTTCCCTTTGCTTGTTTTTGATGACCAAATCATCCACATAAAATTCAACTTGATTATGGATGAGGTCTTCAAAATCATCATCATTGCTCATTGATACATCAGCCCATCATTCTTTAATCCAAACAGTATCACTTTGTTGCAATATATTCAGTTGAGTTCCTGAAGGCTGTAAGTTTCACTTCTTCTAGTGCCTTCTTGTTTATGTTGTGCCCGGATGACCCATCCATAAATAAGAAAATTGAGTGATATGACTCAATGTCTACCATTAATTATGGAATCAGAAATCGGAACTCATCCTTTGTGCAAACTTTGTTTAAATTTCTAAAATCAACACACTCAAATTTTTTCATTCTTCATTTTGACAGGCACTATATTGGTTAACCATGTCAGATATTGCTCTTCTTTACGAAGTTAGCATCTATCAATTTCTTGGCATCGGTGATGACTTTTTGCTCGATTTTGAGGTGCATTTTTTTGGATGCTTGCTTACTGGGGCATAGTCAGGTCTACTCCAAGTCTGTGAACCACAACCTTTTGTGCCAAACCAAGTATTTTATCATGTTGCACGCAAAGCAGTTCTTAAATTCTGACAATAACTTGATGAATTTGGCGGACTCCTCTTCACTTAATATTAAACTAATAAAGGAGTGTCTAGGATCATCTTCAATTCCTAGATTAATCTCCTTTGATTCATTAATCATTAGCTTGATTTCTCCTTCAAATTGTGGTAGAGTATCCTCTACTTGGGATTCTTTGGAATCATCCTCTGCTTTGAGGTAATTATCTCTTAAATTGCTAGTAATCATCAAACAAAATTCTATATCTTCAATTGGCTCTATTGTGTTGAATCCAACACCTTCCGTTGAGTTAAAAGTTCATTTTTTAGTTTTCCATAGTTCCTTGAAGAGGTGCAACCTATCTTTTGAAAATTGACCAAGCACAAACCATGTTGAATAAGCTTTTGAACACCTAGAGAGTACAATCCAATAGTTAATTCCATTACTTCATTAGAAGTATCTTCTTTCAATTTACATTGGCTTCAGAACTGGAAGAAGAAGAACTATGGTAGAACTTTATCAATTTGATGCCCACACCTTGTACTTGTTTGACCTTCAAACCCTCAATTTTATGAGAATGAATTGAGGTTAGGTTCATGGCTTGTACATAGTGGTTAATTCTATCATACATTGATTCATATCCATATTTTTTATTCATTTTCTAAAGAGATATCAAACTAAGGACACCTCTGATTTATTGTCATTACATTCTTCTCTTTGTTTTCTTTCTCAGAGCTCTCTTCCATGTCAATGTTGTTAATTGGATATGTCCGTTCAACAATTTTGTTAACTCTTCTTTGCCCTTGTCTTGGCCTTGATCTTGGATGTGAGGGCTAGAAGAGCTTCCACCATCTCATTGCAATGGAGTGGTAGGAGATTGTTGAATCGAAGTCTGTGGTGTTGACCTCACTTTTAGTTGAGGTCTAGTTTCTTTTTAAGCCTAAGATCTAGCCATAGGACTTTTTTGTTGACTATTCTTAGAATACTAGTAAAGGAACCCTCACCATTAGAAATTCTAAATCTCTTCTTTGCTTATCATAAATTTTCACATGTTGGTTCTAACCTCTAGCACTAAGTTGGTGGAACCAATATGGAGGAGCTCAAGAGGAGTCCCTATAGGACTGTTTGGCTTTAGGGTTAGCCCTGGGTGGTGGGGTCTTGATTAGTCTTGCACACACACACACATGATACCATTCACCTGCACTCACAACCTCAACCCTTAACCAAACATGCCTAGCTTGATCCCTTACTCTATTGGAATCTCATGTGGATGGTCCCCTAATCCATTGGCCCTAGGCTAAGGTTTGGCTAAGACCAGCACGTGGATGATCCATAGTGGGAGTTCCCTTAATCTCATGTCTCAAATAATGGTAATTTTATGATTGGCATCCTCAATTGATCTCATCCTACCCAAATACCCAATTTAGTCATTTACCCCTCAAACATTCTCTAAATTACCAAATTGCCCTTGAAACCCTAAATTTTTCCAAATTTCCCGAACTACACAATTTTATTCAAAAATCATTTCAAATTCTCTGAAACCACCCAAATTGCCGAAAACACCTTAAAATTTTCAAAATTCCCAAAATACCCAAAAAAATTACCAAAATGCCCTTGGTGGCCAAAATTTTCCCAAAACCTCCTAAACTCATTTCAAACACTTTCAAACCAATCTTGACCAGTCATGAAGCCCAATTTGACCAATTTTGACCAAAATCCCAAATTTTACCTTTATGGCCTAATTACCTCAAATCACCCCCAATTTCCACCAATTTTACTTCAATTTTCCCAAATTTCAATTATAAACTCAATTCATCATGTACAAACTTAATATGAACAATTTGGAAGCCTAACTGAACCAATCTCCAAACCTTAATTTCAACTTGAGTCAGAAGCCCCAATTTTGACCATAGCCTCAAATTTCCCCAAATTGAGTCTCTTAACTTGCCCAAATCCTTCCATTTTGAATTATAAACTCTTCATGACACTCCCCTCAATAAATTTGAGCCTCTAATTTGCCTTGTCTTAGCCTCAAACCTTACCCAAATCCCACCCAAATTGAGCCTCTAAATTGTTGCCAAATTGAACTCTATAACCCTTCAAATTTCAATTAATTTGAAATCAAAACTTCTCATTACAATATCCTACACCATTTTAAACAACTAATTAAGCTAAATCTAAACCTTAGCTAAGCTCAAACCCAAGTTCAAGCCAAAACCCTAATTTTGACCCAAATCCTAAATTCAACCAAACCCATCCAAATTGACCAAGCCATATTCACCATGGCTAACTGCTGAACCCAAGGGACTAACCTAGATCTACGTAGCCCAACCTAATTGAGCCATGGACCAAGGGTTACATTAATTATGAGATCTCCGTCCAAAATTAGCTAAACTAAGAGGATCTTTAACACTAGCCATCAAACTACCCAAAGTTCATCACCATTAAACTCCCCTGGCTCACCTGACTACCCTAGCCACCAGCCCTAGCCTGGCCAGCCGACCTAGTCGCTGGTGAAACCAAAAATGAGAGAGCCCCCTATAGAGTTTGACCCTAATTCCACCAATCCAAGTTGTCTCACTCCCATTGGACACTTGTGTCATTTAGCCTTCCACCTCAGCAACTGATTGTACTTATTAGCCAGCCCTGGTGGCCATTCTTTCCCCTCTATTTAAACACCACCTCCCATGGCTAAAAGAAGAAGTGTGCTAAAAACTTAACAAAACTTTGCCAAAATTCTCCTAGACTTCCTAGCAACGAAGAGAAGCTCATCCCCACCATTCTCCAACCCTAATTTACACTGCCCAAGCTTAATTTCACAACCTAAAATCAGAACATTTCATAGCCTTCCTAGCAAACTCACTCACACCATAGCTTAAGGAAAAGTTTCCCACTCAAGCCCCATTATTTTGAGCTCTCCAACCTACTCTAAGGCCAAACCCAAACCACTTGTTGGTCAAGCTCCTTCAGAGACTCATCACCAGCTCTAATTGCAACTTAGAGGACATTCGTGAACTCAAGCCAAAGCTCATGAATCATTCTAATTGAGGCTACATATCTAGGACTAAGGTATGGATCAATTTCCCCCAAATCGAGCTTAGTTTGGGCTTTTGTGAAGAAAACTTTAATACCATGCACGATTAACCGATCAGCCATATGGATATGTTTGTCTCAATTAGATGCATGTTTAGGAACAAACCAAACTTAATTTCATTGAATATTGAGTGAGATCAAAGTGATTTAGTGTGGACGACTCAATATTTAGGACGATTGGGGATGATGAACAGATGTCGTCTGTTTAACACGTGTATTGATCCAACAAACAAGACATCATCGGATGAAGAAACAGTGCATGAACGGGTGACCGTGTGGCTGCTAAAGTGGAAAGCGCTCCGAATCGGGTAGTGTCACGTGGGGCTTCAACGCAAATGATGTTGCGCTGGTGGCTGACTAATTTAAATAAAAAATAAGGATATTTAGGATTTATTTAATTCCCATAACTTTGAAAATGCATAACTTGGTGTAGAAAAATCAAAAAAATAAAATAAAAATACCCTATTACTTTGCAAACGAAGGAGAATAATGTGGAATAAAAAAATTATTTGATGTGTCTCTGATTTTTAATTAATTAAATACCCTCTCGACTATTTTAATTTTAATTAAGTAAATATTAATCATCATGTCTTGAAACTTTGGGAGTTGATTCCTCATGTTAATAGGGATGTTCTCTGATTTTTCTAAGATTAGAGAGCATCTCTAGCTTTGAAACCCTAGGTTTCAAGCCTAGTTGTCTATTTTTACTTAAAATAATTATAAAAATTAAAATTTAAAAAAAATATGGGATTTTTTTTGGTAAGTTGTCTGTGATTAGAGAACTTTAGGAAAAATATAAATTAAATTTAATGTTTTTGTAAATTACTATAGTTAATTAAATCATAAAACTCACTAAAATTAAGACGAATAAAATAATATTAAAAAAATTAATAAAAATGATTCCACAGTGTAAATAATGATTATTTTAACTCACTGTAAAAATTTGAAACTCATTTGAATTAATTTGATAACTAAAACCTATTTTCTAAGTAAAATGACCCTTTTTGCATTAAAATATTTATAATAAATTAAATACCATTAGAAAATTTATTAAAGGTGGATTTTTTGGTTCCTTGTTATCAGGGGCACTTAAAAAAAATTATTAAAATAAATAGTCCATTTTTTAGTTATATTTTGAGTTAAAAATAATCAAAACTTCAAAAAATATGAAAATGTGCCAAATTATTCCATGATCACTTGAGACCCTTTAAAATATTTTTCCAATTCTTTCTAACTTAGTTATGTATTTTAGAAAAAAACGTATTTTTTTAATTTTTTATTAAATAAATTATAATAGATAAAATAAAAATTGTAAAAATGAAATGTTTATTTCTCTGAGTTATTTGGACTTAGGGAGATTTAAGAAAAATATAAAAATTGATTTTTGAATTTAAAACATATTTTATATTTAATTAAACAATAAAATTAATAAATAATTTTAATAATTAAATAATAACTTTAAAATTATGAACTTTTGTTCAAGTTGTCCTTTGACCTAGGTGAACCTCCAATAATTTTCTCATAAATAAAAAACTTTACTTTGATTAACAAATAAATTAATATTGAAAACCTTATTTTTTAGTTAAATTAATTATTTTAATTAAAAATTTGAAAATATTTTCTCCTCTCATATTTTAACTGACCCATGAGTGGGGTTCCATAAAAATTTTAATGTCATTTGAGTTATATTTGATAAGTTATGAAGCAGAGAACCCTAAGGGTAAAATGATAATTTTGGATTTTGATGCCCTAATTAAAATTTACAATTAACCAAAGGGTAATTTTGATCATAATGAACTCTTTTGGATGTTTGAAACATAATGGGTTAAGTGGTAGAAACCAACTTGTTACCTTTCCATGATAGATATAGAATTGTAATTTTGTTAATTGTTGCGACTTGGAAGTCATTTTAATTGGATGATACTAAGCTAGTGGGCTTAAATTAGGAAGATATAATTCACTTGTTTGATGCCCCTAATTGGTGATTCAATGATAGCATGATCCTTCAATGAGAATAGATCTCACTTAAATTAACATTTTCATTATTACAAATTTACACATGAAATTGTTAAGGGCTTAGTAGTGATCTAAGCTTAATCCAAGATTGTTTAATGAGGTTTAGAAAAGATAATATAACTGATCATGAACATTCTAAAAACACTACAAACCAACTTTAATATGGGTATAAAATCCTTAATGACATTGACTTTGTACTTCGGGGCATTCACTCATATAGCTTTTAAGTAAAACATTAAGTGACTATATCGTTACTCCATTCATAAGGATAATTAAAGTATCAAGGAACACTAAGCAAAGGGTGTATTAATTTATTGAGACTAAAATCTAAATTTTGATGATTAAGTGAGAAATACAATAAGATCAAATGAACTAGAAATGTTTCAAAGGATTTTAAAAGTTGTTTTGGGTTATGCCCCAAAAGTTTTAGAATCCTTTGGATACTTTGAATGATAATTGAACTTATTATTCTTTGTGCAAGAAAATTATCCATTAAACCATTAAGGACCAACCAAGTTATGACCTAGGGTTTGGTAGATACACCTGTTATCAATCTTCTTGTTTTCTGTTCTTACAATTGATTTAAATTTTCTGCAAAATTATATATATGTATTAATTTCTAACATTTTAGTGGGCGTGCGAGAAGATGGAAAATATGCATTTATATTTTTGCAATGCAATTTCCTTTCCTTTTACTTTACTGCAATTCATACATGTACTTGCTTCAATTACAAAACCTTTTTCAAAATTGAAAATCACAAAACCATTTTTCAAAACTAAAAACATTTTCAAAATTAAACAATAAAACCAATGATTTCATAATACATCATTTTGAATTTACGGGAGTCCCTCGGATGAGGTAGCCCACAATTGCTAACGAGATCTCCCCAGTTTAAATGAGCTTAACAACTCATTTAAGTTAAGTAAATTCAAAAGAAAATAGTGGTACCGAAACGAGGGAACCATGAGATCCTAACTCGTGTCGCTCTAATCAACTTTAACCCCTCCATAATTATTGAACTAAACTTGTCATTTAAACCTTTTAAATTTATAGACTTTAGGACTGCTACTTTGCCGAGAAGATTGGAGCTAGCACTGTGGGCAGCATGGCAGATAGATCTACAACAATAATTTCTTATTTAGAATTAAACAACAAACCATAGGACTTTGAGGTCATTTGCTTAGTGCAACATAAATCCTCACTTTGTCTCTAGGTCTCTACACAATCATGTTGTGCAATTTAAGCCCTAACTCGTTTTAGGATTCTGAGGTTGTTATCCATTACGACATAACTCTTCCCATCTTCCAGGTTATTTGTTTGATTGTGTTATGCAAATTTAAGCCCTAAATAATAATAATTGGTTGGATGAAACATTTAATAATTTCCTTTTCAAAATTGAAGACAAACCATAGGATAGCTTGGGTAGTCATTGAGGTTTTCCTCAGACTTTGTGAAAACCTCTAGTTTTTCTTTTTGGATATCATAATAATGTTCCAAATTTGAGCCTTTCCCATTTTGACATTCCTTAGTCCGATCTTTGAAAATTCTTATCCATTGAAATTCTTGAAGATAATATTTTTTTATCTAAATCGAGAGTTTTCTTAGGTGACCTCGGTCATTTAAGATGTAATTAACTATAGAGGTTTGACCTTATAGGAAACTTTAAGAACCCAATTTAATATAACCCCTATCAAATCTTCTACATTAAATAGGGGAATTTGTCGGTCAACATAAATGGTTTCACATACTAAAATGGATGTCATAAATTGTTTAGTTTGTTTAATCGAGCCACACTACTAAGTAATATGTGTATTCTTTGGGATATATGTATCACTTACGGTGTTGTGATCACTTATTTAAACTATTGTTTATATGGGATCAGTTTAGGCATGCAATTTTAAAAATTAAAATTTTACTTTCTATATATATATATATATATATTTATGTGTGTGTGTGTGTGTGTGTCTTAAAATAAAAGATGGCGACAGAGTTTACTCTGCTAGGGTTTATGATTTGATGGCTCCTCCTCGGTGGTATGGTGGTGCATGGAAGTGGTTCTTGGATGTTTTTTTTCTGGGTGGTCTGATGAGTTGGTTGGAGGTGTTGAGGAGAAGTTTAGCTTTGGTTTGCCCATTCACAGACATCTACTTGTCAAATCTTGGTTACTATTACATTGCCTACTGAGGTTTTGGCACGTGGTATGAGTTTGGTATTGTGCACATAGTGGTAGTCTAAGCTCCAGGTCTTTTTTGGTTGGGTGTTTGCAGTATTGGACCTCTTCCCGGGTTGTTCTTTTATGAATCTTTTACTGTTCCATTGGTGTCCTGGTGACTGGGTTGCTTTTTACTAGGTTCTGGTTCCTCTTCTTAATGGTCGTGGCTTACCCCATAGATGTGGAAACCAACGCCCAAGGGACTAAGGCCACTTATGTTGGTGTTGTATGCAAAGGGCATGACACCCGCAAGACTTATGATCACCCGGTTTTCCCTCAAGCTCTACACAATGCTGTTGCTAGTAAAGGTGTATGTCCCTACATTAACCCTCTTGGATTAAAGGATGTTGAGTATGCTATCATCTTACTACCTAGGAAATTCAATCTTTTATAGATGCAGTCAAGTTTACATTGATAAGGAAATTTTAATTTGGTCATCCTGAGATGGATTATGTAAGGAAATATTTTGATGATCTCAATCTCCTTGGGGCTTGGAAATTAGGCTTAATGGATGGTATACATCTATTAATTAAAATTTCTAATGAAGAAGATTATGCTAGATTGTTTGTTAAATAATCTCTCATGATTGTTGAGACTCCTATGAAACATATGAAGTGGACCCCTGATTTTGATCCAAACAAGGAGCCTCCTATTGTTCCAATTTGGTTAAAATTACCAAATCTTCCTATTCAATATTACCATCAAAATGCCTTGTTTAATATAAGTCATGCTTTTAGTTGTCCATTGAAGGTGGATGCTCCTACTTACAATATGACAAGAACTACTTGAGCCATAATTTTAGTTGAAAGGGATATAACCCTCCCTAATTTGAAAAGGGTTTGGATTGGATCAGAAGTTGAAGGCTTCTGGCAGAACATTGTGGTGGAACAAAAACTCTTTATTGCCACCACTATAAAATGTTTGGTCACGCTATGGATAGATGCTATAGAATCCACCCACCCTCCAAAAAGAAGCCAGATGGCCTTCCAAAGTTGAATGCAGTTGTTGTTCCTTCTCTCGAGGTTGTGGTACTTCCTATACTTGAGGTGGTAGAGATCTCAGGTGTGAAATATTTGGTCCTATCTACTCCTACTACTACTCCAAAAACTTCCTTTGATGGTGACTTGACAATTCCAATTGCCATTATCAACCCCTCAGAGGCTCCACATGCTGCAGAGCTGGGGATAATTTCAACTCCCACATTAGCAGCTAACAGTTCCATTCCTACTAAGGAGAGAAATTTGGAGGCTCTTACTCAAGATGATAGTTTATTGGATTTTAATCCAGACAAATTGGATGATCTTACCCTAAACAAATTGATTGATGTGCTTATTGGTGAGTGGCAAGCTAAAAAAAGCAACAAGAAGAAGAAAGGTAGGCTGGAATTAAAACAGTTATCAGAAGTTCACTCTCTTGATGGTCCTCTCACAAACTCTTAAGCTTATCCCTACCTCAGAACTAGAGGGAAGGGGAAAACCCTTTATTAATGATTAATTTTCTGTTTTGGAATATAAGGGGATGGCTCACCCATCCTTCCTTAAAAGATTAATTTATCTTATCAGAACTCCCAAAGTATGGTGTTTTGCTCTCTTAGAGCCCATGATCACTAAATATCCTCAAAATATTCTAAGAAAATTCCCTAAGTTTACTCATTTTGCTAACTGGAATAACAAAATTTGGCTCTTTGCTAGATTTTAATTGCAGTGGACTGTTCTTCACAATCATTCCCAATTTATCCACATTTAATTCTCCATTTTGAGCTCAACTAGAGTATGCTACATTTATTTATGCCAGCTGTAATGTCATCCAACAATAGATCCTTTGGTAAGATTTATTGCAGCTTGGTTACTCTCTTGACTCTTTTTAGATTCTGGGAAGTGATTTCAACTATATCACTTCACCTATTGAAAAAAGGGGTGGGAGATCACCTTTGGTTTCTTCTATGGCTAGATTCAATGAGTTCATTATTGATGCTGCCCTCTTTAATTTGGGTTTTAAAGGCTCACAATTTACTTGGAGGAGGGGCACCCTTTGGGAGAGGCTTGACAAAATGCTGGGTAATTCCAAGTGGCTCCAAATTTTTCCTTATACAATTGTTTCTCACCTTGCTATGGCAGGTTCTGGTCACAAAACACTATTATGTACCCTCACTAACTCTCAAAGTGCTGGAGGCAGTTCCTTTAGATTTCAGAACATGTGGACTCTCCACCCTGATTTCCTCACTGAAATTGATAAGGTTGGGTTTCTAATTTTGAAGTTAACCCTTGGGTCAGTCTTTGGAACCTTAAAAAAGGGTTGCCTCACATCTTAAATGTTGGAATTGGGAAAAGTTTGGTAATGTTCATGAAAATCAAAAAGCTGCTGAAGAGGAGGTTTTGAAGTTGGAAGCTAGTTTTTAAGTGGGTCTAAATTTTGAACCTGAGCTATACAAAGCTAATGAGACTCTTATCTCCCATATCAACTCTAATGAAACTTTTCCAAAACAAAACCCTGCTATCACCAAATTCACCGAGGGAGAAAGAAAATCTAGTTTTTACCATGCTTGCATCAATGTCAGAATGAAATGTAACATGATATTATCCATCATAAATTCAATTGGGCAGAAACTTACTGCTGCCGGGAAAATTGCTAATGATGTTGTTAGTTACTTTCAGACCCTATTCACTAGCAGGCAAACCTCTAGATCTCCCATTGAGCCTTCTCTTTTCTCAGATTGTCAAGACTATGTTCAAAGGTTGGAAGTGACCCAGGTACATTTGGAAGCTGAAATTAAAACTGCTTCGAATTTCATAGGCAGAAATCGGCTGGCTCTGATGGGTAGGACTTCTTGGTAAAAAATTAGTAAAGATGTTACCCTTAATGTACAAAATTTCTTTAAAGGAGTTGATCCTCCCATGTATTTCATTTCCTCTACTATCACTTTGATACCTAATAACAAAACTAGGAAAAATTTGGGGGACTTCCGACCCATCAGCTTAACTAATGTCATTTTCAAATTGATTAGCAAAATTATAGTATTTAGGCTTCAACCACATCTCCAAAACCTCATTAGTGCTAATCAAGCTGCCTTTGTGAAAGGAAGGAATATTACATATAACATAGTGCTGGCCTATGAGCTCTTGCTGGATATGGACAAGAAATGTAAAGGGAATAATGTCATCTTTAAATTGGATATCAAGAAGGCTTATGATATCATAAACTAGAATTTCATCTTGGATACTCTATTTACTAGGGGTTTTCAAGAAAACTTTCTCAAATTAATTGAGAGATGGTTAAAATGTAATGCACATTCATTTATAAACAATGAAAAAAGTCATGAGTTCTTTAGTGAAACTAAGGAAATCAAACAAGGTGACCCCTTGTCCCCTACAATCTTTATTTTAGCTTTTGATTATCTTTCAAGGCTGCTAAACAATATGTTTTCTAAATCTCCTCACTTGGTTTATCACCACAAATCAAATGTTGCCATCAGTCACTTGTCCTATGCTGATGATCTCATAACTTTTTCCAGTGATTTTAAAACGGTTGTCAAGGTATTATATCAGGGCCTAAAGCATTTTCAACACACATCTAGTATGGATCTCAACCAACAAAAATGTAAAATGTTTTTTAGTGCTAACACCAAGCCCCAGATTCAACACTAGATTTCTAATTATATTGGTTTCAGCCTTGTATCACTTCCTATTAAATATCTTGGTGTGCAGTTACTTAAGGGTAGAATCAAGCAAACACAATTTAATGAAGTGATTGATCAGATCAAAGCCCAACTCCACTGTTGGGCCAACTCATTCTTATCTAATGGGGGGTGTTTACTTTACTGAAGGCATTTTTACTGTAATCCCCTCATATGCCCCCCAAATGTTTGCCATGAAGAAAAGTACCCAAGTGCTCTTAGAGAGGATCTTTAACAAATTTTTGTGGGTTGGACAAAAGAAACAATTTCACTGACTCTCTTGGTAGAAAATGTGCAAACCTCTTCAAGTTGGGGGGCTAGGTTTCAAAAACTTCTACCACTATAGCTTTATTAATCTTTGCAAGTTGCAGATCAAATTTAGAGCCCAAGACTATCTTTGGGCTAAGTTCATGATGGGTAAGTACTGCAGGTATGTGCACCCCACTATTGTTACTAAAAAGTTAGGAGACTCGAGGCTATGGACCAATCTGCTGGCTATCAGAACTGAAGTTGAGGAACTACTCATCTCAGAACTGGGAGAGGGACAAATTAACTTCTGGCTGGATCAGTAGATGTGGAATGGAGAGAAGCTTGCTTGTACTATTCCCAATCCAAACTACAACAATCAGGTTAAAGAATACCGGTCAGATGACCAGTGGAACTGTCAAATGCTGAACACACTCCTCACTAATGAACAAGTTAATCTGGTTAAGAACACTTCCTTCTCTCTTGACTAGAAGGATAAAATTATAACAAGACAAACTTTCTAACAGAAGCTTTCTACATTCATTTATCATAAATTCTTCCACTTGAAACCATTTGTTTGGGGTAAAGCCATTTGGGGGAAGCTACTAACACCCTTTATGTCTTTTTTCTGTTGGAGGCTTTGACATTTACTGCTCCCCACTGATGACAATTTAAAACTAAAAGGACTAAGAGGCCCCTCTTGTTATTATCTGTGTAATGCTGATGAGGAGTCATTAGAACACCTTTTCTTTACTTTTACCTTCTCTCAAAGGGTCTGGTCAGACCTCCTTAAAAAGTTGAAGATAGATACTTTCAATGTGAGCTGGTTTAAATTCATCATCTGCTAGTTGAATTGACATGAAGCTGATCTTCTTGTTATTCCCTGTTTGGTAGCATGGTTCCTCTAGATGATAAAAAATCAAGCTAGGTATGAGGATAAACACCCCTTGGTAAATTCTATTATTATTAATTGTACTTCATATTTTTAGAAGCTTGTCCAATACCATAAATTCCCCAACCTTTGCAATAAATGGATGTCCGGTACTAAAGTTCAGCAATGTCCCATCCCCTCTTTAATGCCTCTTTAATTTTTGGTAGCCTGGTTCATCTGGATTTTTAGAAATCAAGCTAAGTATGAGGATAAACACCCATTGGTAAATTTTGTTGTTGTCAATTTTACTTCATATTTTCATAAGCTTGTACAATACCATAAATTTCCCAACCTTTGCAACAACTGGATGCCCAGTACTTTTGTTTAGCAATATCCCATCCCCTCTTTAATTTTTGGACCCATCCTCCTCTATCTTGGTTGAAAGTGAATACTGATGGCAGTTACTCCAATGGTGTTGTTGGGTTTGGGGGAGTCTTTAGGAACTCCCAGGGGAAATGAGTAGTATTTTTCTCTTCTCCCTCTTTGTCTTTAGATGCTTTGGAGGATGAAATGATAGCCATCTTTGGGGCTATCACCTTTGCTCGCAGATGCCAAATGGGTCAACTACTGGTGGAATCAAACTCCCTCATTTGTATCAAGATATTGATGAATATTGAAGCTCCTCCATGGCACATTCTCAGGTGGAAGAGTAAAATGTTAGCTTATTTGAACATTTGTATGACTACTTTTATGCACATTCCCAGAGAAGGTAACGGACCTGCCCACTGGTTGGCTACTTTAGGAAAAAATACTGAACTGATTGTTGTAGGCAGTTCCACTCCTTCTCATTTATCCTTTTTTTTANTATATATATATATATATATATATATATATTATAAATCAAATATCTTCTTCCCAATTTGGCGATCGATAGCTGGTCTCGCTCTTGTAGTTCTTTTGAGTCTTCAACCTTTCTTTAGACACTGTCTCTAGAGAAGATTGTCTTCTTTGGGGGCGCATGGTAGGGGCTATTTTCATGAATGCCTATTTCATATACTGCAAATGGTTGTAGATCCTCTTTGATGAATTATTCTTAACCTCCTTCATGTACATTGGTGTAGAGATGATGAGACCATCCTGCACTCGTGGTTCCAAGGTCAACCATGTAGGGCATTAAATGAAGTGTTTTAATCAATTATATGAAATTTTACTGTTGTTCTTACTAGTTCATCAATCCTCATTGACAGTGTTATTGATTCAAGAGCTTTTTCTTCTTTCTAGTTAAAGCACTTTAGCAACATCTTATCTGTTGCAAGCTTGCAAGTGTTGATTTCCAAGTATGATAATGTCTAAAAATTCATTATGTTGATTGACACTCTCAGATCCACTAAAACCCTGGAGACTGTGAACCTACCATTGCTGACTAAAATAAATAGAGTTAAGTTATGGTTAGCTGTATAACCAAAGGAAAATATGTTGAGATTTTCATACCTATTTTATACTGTTTTTGATGATATTGCACTTTTAAAGGAAAATATGTTGAGATTTTCATACCTATTTTATACTGTTTTTAATGATATTGCACTTTAAATAAAGGTTAATAACTCAATCAAAATAAAACTTATGTCCTTAAGAAAATTATTTTAGGTTTGACCAAAAAAATATGTTGAGATTTTCATACCTATTTTACACTATTTTTGATGATATTGCACTTTAAAGAATAGTATTTTTGATGTTTTGTCTAATATGTTGAGATTTTCATACCTATTTTACACTATTTTTGATGATATTGCACTTTAAAGAAATATATTTTTGATGTTTTGTTGTAGGAATGATGAATTAGAGTCATTGGAGCAAAAAGATGCAAAAAGGAGAGAATTTGGGGTGAAAAGAACCAAAATGTGAAGATTTGAACTAGAGCGCCGACGACGAGCCCAACGGCGCCGACGATGGACTTTTCTCAAGACTCCAAAATTAATTCACTTAGAAGGCCCGCCGAAGACGCCCTTGAGGCCTTCGACGGCGAACTGGGCGATTATGTCCAACAATGCATTGGATGAGGACGAATTTTGGAGGGGTGCTTAGGCAACTCTTGGGAAAACTCATCCACAACATTAAAAAAAGATTTTGGCCAAAAATTGAAGAGGTCCTGGATGTTATAAAGGTCCTAGAGGTTAGAGAGGTTCCATTAGTGTTTGCTTGAGAGTCTAAATTGTGAGGAATTCTTCAAGAGATTGTAAGAGTGGAGGGAAAGTGAGAGATTTCTTCCTCATTGCCGCTTCAAAGAAAAATTCTGTGTGCTGTAGAGAAAGAAAGAGATTCAGAGGAACTTCGAGGAGTTTGTTTGGGGAGAAATTAGAGATAAGTTTATTTACTTGTTATAGTTGTATGACATTGATTTCATATATGAATTCCAAGTTTTTTTGTGTATTCCCCATGAGATCCGAGGTTTCTCTGTCTTTCTTTTTGTCTTGAGATTTCTGAAATGGTGTTGAGCCATGAAAATGTTAAAGAAATTGTGATAATCTTTTCACTTTGATCTTAATTTACTTTCAATTTGGCTAATTGATTTGTTAAAATATATTTAGTTTTACAACTAAAGTGAATATTACATCCAAGATTCAGGGAGGTCAAAGCCCTTGGAAGTTGGGTGCAAATAAATAAGGAAATAAAATTATCGGGCGTAGAATTAGAGATTTTAGAGTGACAGACTAAAATCTCCAATTCGATCTTATCGTTTGGGTGCTGAAGTGTAGATGTTAGCCCTTAGGCGAGGGGAACGTGGGAGCTCTGAAGTGAGAGCCGGTATCCTCCCAACCTAGCTGCAGATTCAATAAACAAGCGTATGATTCGTCAATGTTCTTTATGCCTGGACCAAAGGGTAAGGAATAGGTATGCTTCTATTTGGCACAATACAATTTAAATGATTCACTTATCCATTCACTATAATTTCTTGACAAGGAGAAGGATGATTTCTTATATATTGAATATCACAGTCCATTCACTATAATTTCTTGACAAGGAGAAGGATGTTTTCTTATATATTGAATATCACATTAAAAACCTCAATCCATTCAATATAATTTCTTGACAAGGAGAAGGATGCTTTCTTAGATATTGAATATCACAAATTAAACCTCCATTCACTATAATTTCTTGACAAGGAGAATGATGTTTTCTTATATATTGAATATCACATTTGAACTTCACTATAATTTCTTGACAAGGAGAAAGATGCTTTCTTATATATTGAATATCACATTAAAAACCTCATTAGCTATAATTTCTTGACAAGGAGAATGATGTTTTTTCGTATTGAACTCACATTAGACCATTCACTATAATTTCTTGACAAGGAGAAGGATGCTTTCTTATATATTAAATATCACATTAGAACTTTCATAAGTATAATTAGTTATTTAAGAGTTATTAAAATTACATATTTATTTCAATTGCTTATTAGTGATAGGTATAATTAGTTATTTAAGAGTTATTAAAATTACATATTTATTTCAATTGCCTATTAGTGACTCATAAGCTATAATTAGTTATTTAAGAGTTATTAAAATTACATATTTATTTCAATTGCCTATTAGTGACACATATGAAAATTAAATTCCATTGTTGCAATTAAGTATTGCTTTTTCTAAAATCTTAGTTCGTAGTTCTAATATTACTCCCTATGGGATCGTTATCTAGGACTCGATTAGAGCCCTGTATTACTTGACTGATACATATACTTACGTTGATAAGTGTGACTTTACAAGTATTGAATATTTTATACATACAACTTTATCAAATCTATAACTATCATTAAGTTTTGATGCAGTTGCTGAGGAATTAATTCTTTTAGCAGCAGTATTAAATACTTATATTTTTAAGCATATATGAAGTCGGTGTCAAATTTTTGGCGCCATTGTCGGGGACTAAACAAGAATCATAATTAGAGTAAAGGACAAATTAGGATTATTAGAAAATTTTTACTTGAATTGCAAGTTATTTTCATATTTAATTAATTGTTTTACTGTGTAATAATTTCAAATTGTACGTGTAAATTTGGACCTGAAAATCTTATACCCTACGATTCAAAATTAGAACAATTAGAAAAATTAGAAGATTGAGAAGAGAACCTAGAAATTCTGATATAATGGAAAACAACGATAACAATCAAGGAATAGAAAATGAACACCAACCTAGACCCCTACGAGATTATGCGAATCCTACAGCAGGTGAAATTCACTTATCTATCCAAAATCCTGATGTAACTGCTAATTCATTTGAGCTTAAACATGCTATTATCCAAATGGTACAAAAAAATCAATTCGAAGGTACACCAAATGAAGATCCTAATTTACACATTGCTAGTTTTTTAGAACTGTGTGCTTCCTTTAAATATGACAGAGTTTCAAACGATGTTGTTAAACTTAGACTTTTTTCTTTTTCACTTAGGGATAAGGCTAACATGTGGTTAAATTTGTTAGCATCAGGATCTATTAGAACTTGGGGAAAACTTTCATAGAAATTTCTATCCAAATATTTCCCTCCATCCAAAATAGCTAAACTTAGAAATGACATAACATCGTTCTGTCAAATTGATGAAGAGTCAATATACAAAGCTTGGGAGAGATTTAAAGATCTTCTCAGGAAATTCTCTCATAATTCGTTACCAGATTGGTTGATAATTCAAACTTTTTATAATGAATTAGTGGGATCACTTAGACCGATTATAAAGGTTGCGGCTGGTGGTTCTTTAATGTCAAAAATTTTTGATGAGGCTTATTCGTTAATAGAAGAGATGGCTACCAACACATTTCAATGGCCCTCTGAAAGGGTAAATCCTAAAATGTGGCTAGTATCCATGATTCTGTGCAATATTTATGTTAGCTTCACAGATTGCTGCAATACCAAAGAAATTAGATCATTATGGAATGAATTATTCTCCAGCACCTTATAAGATGGAAGAGAATTCATCTGGGCCACTTGTGGATGTTCATCCCTTTCATATGAGACCTTAAATGCTATTATAGACCCAACAACCCATATTCGAACTATTATAACCTAGTTCTCCAACACGTCCTATGATGGAAGAGAATTCATCTGGGCAATTTGTGGATGTTCAACCTTCACTTATTCTTCAACACCTCCTATGATGGAAGAAAATTCATCTGGGCAATTTGTGGATGTTCAATCTTCATATGAAACCTTAAATGCTATTAATAATAATCCAACAACATTATTTGACTATTATAACCCATGTTGGAAGAATCATCCAAATTTTAATTGGAATAACAATTCTTCTACAGATCAACAATGTTATTATAACCCAGGTTGGAAGAATCATCCAAATTTTAATTGGAATAACAATTCTTCTACAAACCATTACAACCCAGGTTGGAAGAATCATCCAAATTTTAATTGGAATAACAATTCTTCTACAAATAAACCCAGGTTGGAAGAATCATCAAAATTTTAATTGGAATAACAATTCTTCTACAAATCAACAATTGGTTTATATGAAACCTTAAATGCTATTATAGACCCAACAACCCATATTCGAACTATTATAACCTGTGGATGTTCAACCTTCATATGAGACTTTAAATGCTAGTAATAGACCCAACAACCCTTATTCGAACTATTGTAACCCAGTTGAAACCTTAAATGCTATTAATAGACCCAACAACCCATATTCGAACTATTATAACCCAGGATTATAACAATTCTTCTACAAATCAACAATGGGTAAACAACCCAGTGAACCCATTAGGAAATTCATCCAACCAAGGAAATATTATTTATAGACCTTCTTATCCTTCAAGATTTAACAGTAACATTCAAATTAAGGAAAAGAAGCTGTCTATGGAAGAGCTGATATTAAACATGGGTCAACAATTGCAGAATCAAGGAAATCAATTACAAATTCAAGAAAATCAATTACAAAATCAAGGAACTGCTATTAAGAATATTGAAAACCAATTTGGGCATATGAATACTGCGCTTAGTAACCGAACATGAGGAACTTTTCCTAGTCTGTGGAAACAAATCCTAAAGATCAAGGAAAAAAACAAATCAAGGCAATAAAATTATGAATTGGAAAAGAATTGGAAACAAGAGTACAAAAAGAAAAAGAAACTGAAAAAGAGAAAGTGGATACCGACAAACAAAAGGATTATGAGTACCCAAATTTAAAATATCCACTTACACCAATGAAAATTACTGTAGAAAAACCCCCACCACCATTTCCTCAAAGATTGAAGCAACACAAACAGAATAAACAATTTTCAAAGTTTTTAGAAATTCTTAAGAAATTAACGGTAAACATTCCTTTCGCAATTTTCCAAATTTTTAGAAATTCTTAAGAAGTTAACAGTGAATATTCCCTTCGTAGAGGCCTTAGAGCAAATGCCCAATTATGTGAAATTTATGAAAGATATTCTGAACAAGAAAAGGAAGTTTACGGATAACAAAACTGTTGCACTTAGCAAAGAGTGTAGTGCAATTATTTAGAAAAAGATTCCTAAAAAATTAAAGATCTATGCAGTTTCACTATGCCGTGTGCTATCGGGGAAAAATTTTATGGAAGAGCTTTATGTGATTTGGGAGGCAGAATTAATCTTATGCCTCTATCAATTTTCAAAAGATTAGGGTTAGGAGAAGTCTCACCTACTTCTATAACTATTCAGTTAGCGGATCGTTTAGTTACATATCCTAAGGGAGTTATAGAAGATGTATTGGTAAAAGTTGATAAATTCATCTTTCCTGTGGATTTCATTGTTTTAGATATGGAGGAAGGAAGATAAAGAAATACCTATCAATTTAAGGAGACCATTTTTAGCTGCTAGAATAGCTATGATAGATGTTCAAAAAGGAGAATTAACGATGAGAGTTAACAATCAATAAGTGACTTTTAACATTTCAAAATCTATGAAATACCCTGCTGTTGAAAGAGATAATGAATGCTTTCACATGGAAATTAGTGAACATCTATTAAATGAATATTTTAAAGAACATTTTGAAGAGAAAGAACAATTTGAAGATAGTGATGAAGTTATTTTGGATGAATTAGAAAATGAAGAATTAGATTATGTTCAGGAAAGATTTGAGATACTGGATATTACAGAAAATGCTGATAAGAAACTGNTCAGTCCTTCAATCTGTATGCGCAGAATTATATTAGATGAACAATATAAACCAAGAGTTGATCCACAAAGGACATTAAATTCAATAATGAAAGAAGTAGTTATAAAGGAAATTTTGAAATGGTTAGACATTGGAATTATATATCCTATTTCAAATAGTGCATGGGTAAGTCCAATTCATTGTGTTCTTAAGAAAGGAGCAGTGACCATTGAAACAAAAGAAAATAATGAATTAATACCTATCAGACAAGTTACTGGGTGGCGTATTTGCATTGATTATAGAAAATTAAACACTGCCACTAGGAAAGATCACTTCCCTTTACCCTTTTTAGATCAAATAGTGGATAAACTTGTTGGGCACAATTATTTTTGCTTTTTAGATGGATATACCAATTACCATCAAATTCTTATTGCTCTTGAGGATCAAGAAAAGGCAACATTTACTAGTCCTTTTAGAACATTTCCTTTTAGAAGAATGCCTTTCAGATTATGTAATGCACCTGCAACATTCCAGAGATGTATGCTGTCTATAATTAGTAAGTTAATTGACGATGGATTTGAAGTATTTATGGATGATTTCTCTGTATTTTGGAACATCATTTGAAGCATTCTTAAATTATCTTGAAAAAGTTTTGGAGTTATGCAAAAGAACTAATTTAAATTGGGAGAAATGTCAATTTATGGTTGCAGGAGGAATTTTGTTAGGGCATAAAATTTTGGAAAATGACTAAATTGGGAGAAATGTCAATTTATGGTTGCAGGAGGAATTGTGTTAGGGCATAAAATTTTTAAATTGGGAGAAATGTCAATTTATGGTTGCAGGAGGAATTGTGTTAGGGCATAAAATTTTAATGGGAGAAATGTCAATTTATGGTTGCAGGAGGAATTGTGTTAGGGCATAAAATTTCAAAAAATAGTGAGAAATGTCAATTTATGGTTGTAGGAGGAATTGTGTTAGGGCATAAAATTTTGGAAGATGGTGTGGAAGCAGCCCCTGAAAAAATTCAAGTTATATCTAAACTAACACCTCCTACTAATGTAGGAGAGGTTAGGAGTTTTCTTGGACACGTTGGATTTTACAGGTGCTATATTAAAGATTTTTCAAAAATTACTAAACCTTTATGCCAACTTTTAGAAAAGGAAAAAAAATTTGAATTTACTAAAAACTATTTAAATGCCTTTAGTTATTAAAGAAAAAATTATTAACAGCCCCTATTATAGTTTCACCTAATTGGGAGAAACCATTTGAACTGATGTGTGATGCTAGTGATTATGCTATTGGAGCTGTTCTTGGAAAAAGGTATGAAAAGTTTTTTAAGGTTATATACTAAGCTAGTAAAACTCTTAATGATGCACAACTTAACTATACTGTTACTGTAAAAGAGTTACTTGCTATTGTGTATGCTTTAGACAAATTTAGATCTTATTTAGTTGGAGCTAAATGTGTTGTGCAAATTGATCACTTTGCTATTAAATATCTGATTGAAAAGAAGGATGCCAAACCAATATTAATTAGATGGGTACTTTTGATGCAAGAATTTGATTTTATGGTTATTGATAGAAAGGGAACTGATAATCAAATTGCTGATCTTTTATTGAGACTAGAAAATCATGAATTATCTGACACCGACAATGAAATTACAGATAGTTTCCCTAATGAACAACTTTATAATATTAATGAGTGGAAAATACCATGGTATGCTGATATTATTAACTATATTGTAAGTGATATTTTTCCACTTATGCTGACACTGAAACAATAAAAAAAATTCATTCATGATGCGAAAGCATATTTTTAGGATGAGTTATTTATATAAACAATGTAAGGATCTGATTATGAGGAGATGTATACCTTATGAAGAAACTGATCTAATCATTTAGAAATGTCATGATTCTGAATTTGAAGGACATTTTGGGATTGATAAAACTTCTTATAAAATTTTACAAGCTAGATTTTATTGGCCTACTATCTTTGGAGATGTTTATAGATACATAAAAACTTGTGATCGATGTCAACAAGTAGGAAATATATCTAAAAGAAATGAAATGCCTCGGAATTTCATGTTAGAAGTTGCGATCTTTGATGTTTGGGATTAGATTTCTTGGGACCATTTATTCCTTCATTTGGAAACTTATACATATTAATTGTAGTAGAGTACGTTTCAAAGTGGATTGAAGCACAAACTTTTCCTTGTTGCGACGTTAAAAGTGTTTCAAGCTTTTTAATGAAAAATATTTTCAGTAGATACAAAATGTCGAGAATGATTATCACTAACGGATGATCCCATTTTAGGAATAAATATATTCAGTGATTGTTAGAAAATTTTAATATTATTCATAGAATCTCTACTGCATATCACCCTCGAACCAGTGGGTTAGCTGAAGTTTCTAATAAAGAGGTTAAACAAATACTTGAAAAGAGTGTAAACCCTAGTAGAGTAGATTGGTCCACTAGACTGGATACCGCATTATAGGCTTACATGACTGCTTATAAAACTCTTATTGGAATGACTCTTTATAGGTTGACTTTTGGAAAGACTTGCCACTTTCTAGTAGAATTGGAGCATAAAGCATATATGACGATTAAAGAATTCAATTATAATTTGAAAGATGCTGGTAAGAAGAGACTGTTACAATTGAATGAATTGGAAGAATTAAGAAATGAATCCTACGATAACGACATAGTTTATAAGGAGAAACTAAAGTTATGGCATGATCAGAAGATTAACCAGAAAAACTTTGAACCAGGACAAGAAGTTTTGCTTTACAATACTAGGCTAAAGTTATTTCCTGGGAAATTGAAGTCTCGTTTGTTAGGACCCTTTACTGTGACTCAAGTTTGTACTTACGAAGCTATTGAAATTGAAGATTAGAAGACTGAAAATAGATTTAATGTAAATGGATACAGATTAAAACCGTATTTTGAGGGTAAAAGACCAAATTTTAAAGAGGTTTTAATGATCAGTTAACCTGAATACTACCTGAATAGGTCAGGCTGACAACGTTAAACCAAGCACTTTATTGGAGGGAACCTATAGTTATCTTTATTTTTATTGTGATTATAGTAGTTTTTATTTGAAATAATCACAAGTTTGTGGTAGTATTGAGCTCTACTACTCTTATTTACCCTCGAATCATCATAAAAATTGGATCCATAAAGAAATATTGGAACACATTCAGACTAGAGAGAAACTATGTAATTTTTGCCTTGGGCGCCGACGGAGGGTTTTTCCCGAGAGTATAGGCAATTAAATACATTAGGCTCACAGACGGTGCCCTCGACGCCGCCGACGGCGAGACCAGTGGGATGACAGTTTCTAGAGTTTGAATGGCTATTTTTGGCAATTTTTGGGCGGGAATTACCCCTTTTAAACTCCCAAATTTGATTCCTAAGTTCATATTTCCCCCAAAAATGAAGTGAAACTCCACCAAATTCATTCCTATGGTGACCAATTCCCCTGACAATCCCAAAATGCGAGTGTTCAACCGGAGAAAGTTTATTAGTGCGGAAGTGCAGCGAATCTTCAACAAGGTACTGATGAAGAAAAGATTAATCAAGGAACGAGGATTCGTAAATCATGGATAGAATAATCTCTCTACGGCAATTGAAGAGATGATAGTGCAGCGAAGATGGGAAGTGTTGTGCTATACTACCCCCACCATGGTTGTTCCTGTGATGAAGGAATTTTATGCAAATTTGCATGGAATCAACCAAGGAGTAGTTTATGTGCGAGGTAGATGGATAAATTTTACTCCTGCACGAATCAATGAATTATATATCATCGAGAACATTCATGTCTGCCATTATTCCAACTTCATCTCGACAAGAAACCAGATGAATAAAATTTACCAATATTTAACTGACAAAACTGAAGACTGGGAAATGAGAGAAAATGAGTATGTTAGTTTTTCTGCGACACTACAAAATACAGTTTTGAAACACTGGCACTTCTTCATTTCTGCAAAATTGTTACTGATATTGAAGATTGGAAAAGTTTCAAAGGAAAGTGTCATTCTGAATTACTGCATCCAAATGGGACTGCCGATCGATATTGGATCAATAATTGTGAAGTCAGTTTTGGGTCTGATCTTTCATGCATTAACTTATGGGCTTGGACACCCTTTCACAATTTTCTCACTTTGCAGTTAATTCCATGTATCCTATGAAAATTGGGAAACGGTACTTCTACCTTGGAAGCCTTTGGACCCAATTGAGAGATTCCCAGCTTTTGAAGATGAGAATGACATGACTATTATGGTAGATCAAGCATCTCAGAATTCACTGCCGATTCAACCCTTAGTTCCTGACAAGACTCTGGTGATCCTGCGCAGAATAAATAAATTGGAGAATGAGGTACAAAATGTCATGAATGTAATTAATAATATCTCTGACTTCTTCGATCATCTATACTCGAGGATGAAAGAATATTTTTCTCACTCTGGACATATAAAAGAAAGTTTGATACAACTGATAAGGAGGCTGAAATTAATAGAAGTAGATTCTACTAAAGAATTTCCATACTAACCATTCTATAACCTCTTCATTCAAGTACAATCAATGAGTGATCTAAGAGGAGAATCTAGTATTGAATTTGATGAATAGTAGATTTACATTGCTACTTGTCTATCTATGTGTGTAATTTGATTTAAACTTTGCATTTGCTTTGCTTTAGAATTATGCTTTTAGATCTCTGTATAGTTGAGACTAAGCATATGATGTTTTATTTTCAGCATTTTGAGTGTTGTGGCTTGGATTGCGACGCTGAATTAATGTATTAAGGTTGAGAAAATACCAAACTTAAGTGTGTTATGTAACGTATATTATACCTCTTGGAATTTATATATAAATGTGATGTTTTGTGTTGTGAAGTTTATTTGTGATAGGTACATCATTTAATCATTTAAAATTGTGTTTATAATGATTGAATGGATCTCGTTGAGGCTTAAAATTGATTGAAATTGCAAAAATCCATGAATTGAACCAAATCAATAGAGCCCGCCGACGGCGCCCTCGACGCCGCCAGCGGCGGACTTTTTCTGAAACTTAGGATATAATTTCAATAGACCGCGCCGACGATACCGAATACCCCGCCGATGGTGAGATCCCAAAAAAACACCTTTAACCACGATTTTGACAAGTCAACCACCACTATTCATCATTCCTTCCTCTAAAAAACGTGATTTTTGACATAGGGCTTGAGAGATCTTAGATTGGGAGGCAATTTTAAGGCATTTAGACACTGGATTTGATCATCTCTAAGTAAGAGCTTCACTCCAAACTAAAAATATTTGATTTTCACCATGGATTTCTTCCACATTGAGGAGATCCAAAAATTTTGCGAATGTGAAGAAAATATTTGGAAGAAATTCATGGCACTTTGTGTTGAACACTTAGAATTACTATTGGAAGCCATTATTTGCATATTTGAAGTATATTTTGGAATTTTTCTAAAATTGTGATTAGATTGAAATGGCTCCACAAAAAAAGAGATGACTTGAGTTTGACGAGTCTCGCTTTGTTAATTTGAAGGCTCAATCAAGATTTATTTCAGTATTTGAAGGAAAGAAGTGTATACAAGATAGAATTTTTGAGAGTCTGAGAGGAAAAATTAAACTAGTTATTACTGAGCGGAGGTAGGAAAACTTCTGTTACACCACCAATAAGGCTGCTGCTAATATTGTGAAAGAATTCTATGCCAACGCATTCTATTCTAAAGACAGAATCGTTCAAGTGTGGGGATTTCCTGTTGAATTTAATGCCGCCCGCATTAACACATTTTACGATGTCCAGACTCTTATAGCGGCCATTATGAATCCTTTAGTACTATGGAAGGCCCCCTGAATGATGTGAACAACTTTCTCACTGATGGGAAAGGAATGTTGAAGATTAAGCAACGTGAATGGGTAAATTTTTTTGCTTCAATGTTAAATGCCTCCTCTAAAGTATGACACTATTTTATTTCCTCTACTTTGTTACCAACCTATCACCATAGTAAGGTAACAAGAGATAGAGCTATTCCAAATTTCTATATTAAAAATAATAGAAATATAAATGTGGGGAGAATCATTTTTAAGAATATATTGACTACGACAAGGAGTGAAATAAGTGGAGGTCAAGGACATCCTAGCGTCATTTATGCACTTTGCCAACTTTCTAGAGTGGAAGTTGGAGGTGATGAGGAATGAGTTTACCATATGAAACCCATTAGTAAAACTAATTTGAAAACTTATGAATATAATGAAAAATGGAGATTTAGAAGTAGGAGTCAATAACCTTCTACTAGTAGAGATGTCCCCTCTACAAGTTATCACCTTCAGCCTTCTAGTTCCCCTACTCTGACTGATTTAATGAATGTGTTGACCTTGCAGCGAAAGAGTATAAAATTAATAAATGAAAGGATTGGAGGTTTAGAATATGGACATGATTATGATAGTGTGCACATTCAGAGGCATTCAAATTTTGAGATAGCTTCTGATGAAGCTCAGGCCCGACACTACAGAGGTGAGCCTGATGTTACTTTCTTTGAGTGCCCCCGATATACTCAGTATCAGCCCAATCCACCTGCTGATCACGGAGACGAACATATAGTTTGGGATTTTGATATCTGAATGTAATTGATGTACTTGTACTTTTATCTTTGTAATCTTTTGTAATAGAAATGGATGTTTGTGTGTATTCGAATTTTCAATTTTTTTGTTATGTTGTACTTGGATAATTTTTAATTTTCGTTATAAAGTTAGTGAGGTAGTTAAAGTTTGCATGTGTAGTATAATGGATGTTGATTAGTACTTTGTGAATTGTCTTGTAATGTGATTTTTATTTGGCATTTTAATTGTTGTTGTCTTTTGTTTAGTATTGTAGTTGTGTTAGTGAATCACTGTGTTTGTTTAATGTTTTAATTTTGTACTTATTTAAAAATTTCATTACCCAGCAATTTCTCTAATGATTTATATGTGTAGAAAGCTCCTAATGTTACAGACCAGGTGAAGTAGAAATTTTGTGAAGGACTGCAAAAATTTTAGAATGATGAAAATGCCTAAAATGCTGAGGTATGATTTATATTTAGAGTTTTTCTTTCCACCTGGGGGGAGGGAAGAAAAAGATTAACTATTAGATGTCCTCAATTTCAATATTTTCAAAAATTTTATTTAATATGATTTTTTGTAGTGAATTTAATTCAGATAACTATATTTTATAGATATTTAAATATTATAGTAGATTTAAAGGAATATTTTTGTAAGTATGATTTTATGTAGTGAATTTAATTCAGGTAACTATATTTTGTAGCTATTTAAATATTATGATATGATTTTATGTAGTGAATTTAATTCAGGTAACTATATTTTTGTAACTATTTAAATATAATGAGATTTTTTGTAGTGAATTTAATTCAGATAACTATATTTTGTAGATATTTAAATATTATGGTATATTTAAAGGATTTTATGTAGTGAATTTAATTCAGGTAACTATATTTTGTAGCTATTTAAATATTATGGTAGTTTTAAGGAATTATTTTTGTAATGAAAATTAATTTTGTAACTTAAGATATTTAGTATAAGAGAATAAGACTATAGTTAAATATTTAAAGTAAAGAAAACTATATTTTGAAGTATTAAGAATCTGGAAATACATTTGAGAAGTAAAGATTGGGGCTCAATGATGTAAAATCTATGAAACATTTATAAGGTAAGGGAATGCTTTGAGTTTCAAATTTAGGGAAAGAAAGGTAATTTTCAAAATCATTAAAGGCTATCCAGATATAGTAATCCTCACTTGAAAAAGGAAAAAAGGAAGGATTGACAACAATCCATGAAAAGAAAAGAAAAATATATAGGATTGAAGCAATCCACAAAAAAAAAGAGAAAAGAAAGAAAAAAAAATGAAGGTGAGGAGAAGCTTGAGGATATGCCTAATCAAAAATTGGCTTCACTGGACTTACCTAAAAGGAAAACCTAATTACATTTCTGAACTTATATTTATGAATTAGATCTTTTACTAGTAGTGTTCTCATGAAGTTCCTATCATTTGAATATTCTAAGTGACTTAATATTGCAACATATAGTCATTCTTGAAATGAATAGAAGACAAGAACTCTTAAACTTGATGACTAGATAATCTTGTGGCTACAAAGTTAATTTATCTAAATTAAACTTATAGCATTTCTGAATTAAAACTTTACTACAATAGATCATAACTTTTACATAGTACTAAATTTACTTGAGGATAAGTAATAGTTAAATTGGGGGATTTTGACCAAAGGAAAATATGTTGAGATTTTCATACCTATTTTACACTGTTTTTAATGATATTGCACTTTAAAGAAAGGTATTTTTGATGTTTTGTTGCAGGAATGATAAATTATGTTCATTGGAGCAAAAAGAAGCAAAAAAGAGCGAATTTGCAATGAAAAGGACCAAAATGTGAAGATTTGAAATAGGGCGCCGACGGCAAGCCCAATGGCACCAACGACAGACTTTTCCCAAGACTCAAAAATTAATTCACTTAGAAGGCCCGCCAACGATGCCCTCAAGGCAGCCGACGGCGAGCTCGACGGTTATGTCCAACAATGAATTGGATGAGGACGAATTTTGGAGGGGTGCTTAGGCAACTCTTGAGAAAACTCATCCACAACTTTAAAAGAAAATTTTGACCAAAAATTGAAGAGGTCCTGGATGTTAGAAAGGTACTAGAGGTTAGAGAGGTTCCATTAGTGTTTGCTTGAGAGTCTAAATTGAGAGGAATTTTCGAGAGATTGTAAGAGTGGAGGGAAAGTGAGAGATTTCTTCCTCCTTGCTACTTCAAAAAGGAATTGCTTCGAGAGATTGTAAGAGTGGAGGGAAAGTGAGAGATTTCTTCCTCCTTGCCGCTTTGAAGAAGAATTTTCGAGAGATTGTAAGAGTGGAGGGAAAGTGAGAGATTTCTTCCTCCTTGCTACTTCAAAGAGAAATAGGAGGTGCTAGAGAGAGTTCATAGAGGTTAGAAAGGTTCCAATATTGTGAGGAACTCTTTAAGTTTGTAAGAGTGGAGGGAAAGTGAGAGATTTCTTCCTCCTTGCCGCTTTGAAGAGGAATTTTGGAGGGAAAGTGAGAGATTTCTTCCTCCTTGCCGCTTTGAAGAGGAATTCTGTGTGCTGTAGAGAAAGGAAGAGATTCAGAGGAACTTCGAGGAATTTGCTTGGAGAGAAATTAGAGATAAGTTTATTTATTGTTGTAATTGTATGACTTTGCTTTTATATATGAATTCGGAGTANCAAAATGTGGAGATTTGAACTAGGCCGCCGACGGCGCCCTCGACCTCGCCAACGGCGAGTTTTTCCCAAGACTACAGGACAAAATTCTTCAGAAGCCTACCGACGGTGCCATTGATCCCGCCGACGGTGAGATCGACGGTTAAGCCTACTCAGGATTTGGATAAGGCCAAATTTTGAAGGGATGCTTAGGCAACTCTTGGGAAAGCTCATCCACAACTTTAAAAGAACACTTTTTGTCAAAAATTGGAGAGTCTAGAGGTCCTGGGTGTTAGAGAAGTTCCATTAGTGTATTTACTAGAGTTCCAATATTATGAGGATTTCTTCGGAGGATTGTAAGAGTGGAGGGAAAGTGAGAGATTTCTTTCTCCTTGCTACTTTGAAAAGGAATTCTGTGTACTATAAAGAAAGGAAGAGATTTAGAGGAAGTTTGAGANAAGAGTGGAGGGAAAGTGAGAGATTTCTTTCTCCTTGCTACTTTGAAAAGGAATTCTGTGTGCTGTAAAGAATGAAAGAGATTCAGAGGAACTTCGAGGAGTGTTCTCGGGGAGAAATTAGAGATAAGTTATTTACTTGTTGTAGTTTGTATGACTTTGATTTTATATATGAATTCTGCATTTTGTTGTGTTTTCTACATGAGTTATGAGTAGTTTTCTCTGTCCNTGATTTGAATTGGTGAAGCCATGAAAATGTTTAAGAAATTGTGATGATCTTTTCACTTTGATCTTAACTTACTTTCAATCTGGCCAATTGACTTGCTAAAATATGTTGAGTTTTACAACTAAAGTGAAGATTACATTCAAGATTCAGGGAAGTCAAAGCCCTTGGAAGTTGGGTGCAAATAAATAGGGAAAAAATTTTATCGGGCGTAGAATTGGAGATTTTAGAGTGACAGACTTAAATCCCCAATTCAGTCCTATCGTTTGGGTGCTGAAGTGTAGATGTTAGCCCTTAGGTGAGGGGAACGTGGGAGCTCCGAAGTGAGAGCCGGTATCCTCCCAGCCTAGCCGTAAATTCAGTAACCAAGCATAGGATTAGTCAATGTTCTTTATGCCTGGACCAAAGGGTAAATAATATATATGCTCCTATTTGACACAATAAAAATTGAACTAATTCATTTTATCCATTCACCATAATTTCTTGACAAGAAGAAGGATGCTTTCTTATACATTGAATATCACAATTAAACCCTACTTAATATCACTATTTATTTATTGATTATTAAAATTATCTATTTATTTTAATTGCCTATTAGTGATAGATAAGCAAATTGAACGTCGTTGTTGTGATTAAAGTATTACATTAATAAAGTTTTAGTCCGTAATTCTAAACTAGCTCCTGTGGGATCGATATCTAGGACTCCATTAGAGCCCTATATTACTTGAGCAATATGTATACTTGTGTTGACATCGATATCTAAGATTTGCTTTTCTAAAATCTTAGTTCGTAGTTCTAAAGTTACTCCCTATGGGATCGATATCTAGGACTCTATTGGAGCCCTATATTACTTGAGTGATACATATACTTGCTGTGGGATCGATATCTAGGACTCCATTAGAGCCCTATATTACTTGAGCGATACATATACTTGTTCGATATCTAGGACTCCATTAGAGCCCTATATTACTTGAGCGATATGTATACTTGCGTTGACAATATCTAGGACTCTCCATTAGAGCCCTATATTACTTGAGCGATACGTATACTTGCATTGATAAGTGTGACTTTATTGCTTTTCTAAAATCTTAGTTCGTAGTTCTAAAGTTACTCCCTATGGGATCGATATCTAGGACTCTATTGAAGCCCCTATATTACTTGAGCGATATGTATACTTGCGTTGATAAGTGTGACTTTACAAATATTGAAACTTAATTACTTGAGCGATACGTATACTTGCGTTGATAAGTGTGACTTTACATTTATTGAATATTTAATATGTCCATATTTATCTTATATTTTATTGCATATATAAAGTTNAAGTGAAGATTACATCCAAGATTCAGGGAGGTCAAAGCCCTTGGAAGTTGGGTGCAAATAAATAGGGAAGTAATATTATCGGGCGTAGAATTGGAGATTTTAGAGTGACAGACTAAAATCCTCAATTCGGTCCTATCGTTTGGGTGCTGAAGTGTAGATGTTAGCCCTCAGGTGAGGGGAACGTGGGAGCTACGAAGTGAGAGCCGGTATCCTCCCAGCCTAGCCGCAGATTCAGTAAACAAGCATAGGATTAGTCAATGTTCTTTATGCCTGGACCAAAGAGTAAAGAATAGGTTTGCTCTTATTTGACACAATATAAATTGAACTAATTCATTTTATCCATTCACCATAATTTCTTGACAAGGAGAAGGATGCTTTCTTATACATTGAATATCACAATTATACAGTACTTTATATCCCTAATTATTTATTAGTTATTAAAATTATCTATTTATTTCAATTGCCTATTAGTGACAAATAAGCAAATTGAACGTCGTTGTTGTGATTGAAGTATTGATTTTCTAAAGTCTTAGTCTGTAATTCTAAACTACTCCATGTGGGATCGATATCTTGGACTCCATTAGAGCTCTATATTACTTGAGGGATACATATACTTGCATTGATAAGTGTGACTTTACAATTATTGAATATTTAATAGGTCCATATTTATCTTATATTTTATTGCATATATAAAGTCGCTGTCAGACGTCTGTGCTTACCCCAAAGAGTAAAGATGGGAATAGGGCGTCTGTGCCTATCCCAAAGAACAAAGATGGGAATAGGGCATCTGTGCCTTTTCCAAAGAACATATATGGGAATATGACGTTTGTGCTTACCCCGAAGAGTAAGGATGGGAATAGGGCATTTATGCCTATCCCAAGAATATATATGGGAATAGGACATTTGTGCCTACCCCAAAGAGCAAAGACGGGAATAGGGCTTCTGTGCCTATCCCGAAGAACAAAGATGGGAATAGGGCGCCTGTGCCTATCCCAAAGAGTAAAGATGGGAATAGGGTGTTTGTGCTTATCCCGAAGAGCAAAGATGGGAATAGGGTGTATGCGCCTATCCCAAGATTATATATGGGAATAGGACGTATGTGTCTATCCCCAAGAGTAATGATGGGAATAGGGCATCTGTGCCTATCCCGAAGAATATATATGAAAGTCAGAACCCAGGTACTGACCCAGAGCATAACGTAAAAATAGTGTAGAGAACTTGTGATGTTAACCCTATATATATGTGGCATGTGAAGATTTGATAAAAATTTGTGCGATTTTGGGAGATTTTGCGTAGAACATGCAATTTTGTGGGAATGTGAAGAGATTGGTGCAAGACAACATATTCACGCTGCACATGCAAAGGGTAAGTAATCTAGAACTTGAGAGAATCAAACTCAGCAAATTTATCATTTTCTTTTCTTGTTGTTTTTATCATATTTAATAATCAAAACATATTTTCAAAATATTTTAATTTTTTTTAATTTTCAAAATATTTTGGAAGTTTTAATATCGAGCTTTCATTGTATCGTTCTTTATTTGTATGGCTTCTCATCTATCGCACAAGAGAGGGCAATTTGACAAACAAGTTGAAGCTTGAAATAAATTCCATTAATCTACTCCAAAAAAGAGCTACAAACTGAGTACATGCTGAAGTATCAAAATAAAACATGCCGAACATATCTGAATCATTAAATACTGAATACATATCATGCACTGAACATATCTGGTACTTATATTATGTCTGCTACGCAAAACATGACACAAAAAAGTTATCCTACTGATCATCTTTGGCTTGGTGAGCTCCTGTTCGAGCTGACCTACTAAGACACACTCCAGGATAAGAATTCACTTCATGTGTACTTAGAGGTGCAACCCGCTCATAACTTATATAGTTGGAACTCTTCCAGCTCAAGATCTAGATGAAATCCTCGTGGTATGTTATTTTCTCTCATTCTTCTGAAGGTTACAAAAACTTGTGGATGTCGCACTCCTAGAAATGAATGTTTAGCTAAATCAGCACAATTTCTATCTAAGACCAGCATCGATCCCAGTGGTAGTAGAATTTCAATGGACCCTCTGAATTCTCTGAGACCAACGATATCAATCTCTTTTCTGAAGAGTATATTGCTTGTGTGGACAAAAGACACTGTGCAAAAGAGTCTAACAAAATCATGATGGTCAATATGGGGAAGAATGCAGCTCCCTTCATCATAAATATTGATGATACAACTATTTGGGATGCAGTCTGGCAGTAGTATACTCCATCAAATTAATGTTTTAACCATTCTCCTTATCACATATAACATCAGATCCACCTCATCATATCTTAATATACTAAAGGGTTCTCTTGTCTGTCTTTAATGAAATTATAGCAACAACCACATTGAATGATTATCTTACCTTTCCCGCGCATCCACTTTCACAGTTCTGTGTATGGTCTTGGCCTCATTAGACAAATTTGACCTCTTGGCTTGTAGATCAAATAAACAATCCAAAATCCTCTTCTTATCATTCTCTGAGAAGACTCCAGTATATAATGTCAGGCCCTCCAATATATTGACAACTTCACCCTGGACCTCTTCATAGAAATCAAATTCTCTTCGCTTCACCCTGCACATTCTCTCCATCTCAGCTGTAGGAATATCATGAAATTGTTGAAGTAGTCTTCTTGTCTCAACCTTTTCAATGACCAGTGTCTGCTATGTATCTGCAAGTACTGGAATAAATGACTCAACGTCTGTATCTGTTGCCTCGTGACCCCTTACTCTGGCAGTTGTGAATTCTTGCATTAAATTTTTAGCAATCTAAGTGTATAAAATTACATCCTAGGCATTCTATGAATGTTTGTTTGGTAGATGCTTCAGTTGGTAGCTCTGCATTACACATTGGACAACCCCTATAGAACTCATGGGGAATCTCTGTCTGCATCGGCTCTGCGGCTGGCTCCAGCTCATCCTCTGTAACTGGTAGACTGGAAGAGGTTTCTTTCATAAGTGGTTCATAAATCCTCCGCTCAGGAATTGAGGTAACTAATCTGGCTGCTTTTGTATGTTGTCTTCTTTCCTCTCGTAGAAAGGCTCTATGATTGGTGTTGCTACGTTGCATTCTTCAAAGTGGTGTGTCAGGCACTCTATCGTCATCGGGACCTATTAAATCTCCTGCCGATGCAGTTAATAGAGACTGTAGATGACTGGTCCCTTCAATTGGGTATTCTTGAGTGATCCTATTTTTCCTCTTCCACGAGGAATCGTTTTCATCTCCAATTTTTAATAGAGACGACAGTCCTTCTTTTACCCGCTTACTGACAATGTCCATCAGGGAACCTTCATAATTTACATCAACCTGACCATAATCAAAATTAAGAACTATGATGCCGCCCTGAGCAGCGCTTTCTTTTTCTAGTGCGAGATTTAAGCCATCTTTGAAGGAAAAGATCAGCTTACACTCCAACATTTCTTCTGCAGAAGCAAAAAAACATCAGTGTGCTGACATCTAGCATGAACAAGAACAAAAATGAAGCATAAAAATTTTTGATAATTTGAAAATTTAATCTATTCAATTTGATTTAATTTAAACAGAAAAAACAAGATGAGCAATTTAAAAAAAATTTCATTTTATTGAGGTTAATTTATTACAAAATTTTGGACCCAGCCATAGATTTTTGACCAAATAAATAACACCAGAATAATCAAGCAAATGTTGATTTCAAGCGACATCATGTCGGTTAATAATCTTAATGTATCGGTTGTTAACTGGCAGCATAGGTCTTTCGCCCCAGAAATCTGCCAGTTGGTAGGCTCCTCTTGAATAGAGTTTCTCTATGACAAATGGTCCCTCCCAAGTTGATTCAAATTTTTCACCTATTTTACAGTGTGTAAGAATAGGTCTTTTGAGAATGAGAACGAGGTCACCAACTTTAAATTCCCTCAGTCAGACAAATTTCTCATTAGCTTGCACCATCTTTGCTTGGTAGAGTTCCAAAAGCTGTTGTGCTTCTAGTCATTTTCCCTCGAGACTTTCCAATACTTCTAGTTTGAGTTTTGTACTTTCTTATGTTGTGATTTGGTTAGCGATGGAGACTCTAAGAGAAGGTGTCTGAACTTCTAGTGATAGTACTGCCTCAGACCCATACATAAGTGCATAGGGTGTACATTGTGTGGGAGTTCTGAACGTTGTCCGGTAGGCCCACAAAGCTTCTAGTAGTCTATTATGTCAATCTCTTTTATTTTCATCCAGCGTCTTTTTCAAGATCTGCACCAGTGTTTTCTTGAAAGCCTTAGCTAAGACATTTGCTCTGGGATAGTAAATTGTTGAGTACCTCCAATCTATCTCATGTCATCTAACAAAATTGTTGATCTTCATGCTCTTGAAGGCTGTCCCGTTATCAAAAATTACTCTGTGTGGAACACCAAAATGGTAAACTATATTGGTCTCAAAAAATTGTAGAACAGCTTTGATGTAACCTCTCATAACGACACTGCCTCTGCCCACTTAGAAAAGTAATCCATAGTGGTAAGAATAAATTTATGTCCCTTAGAGGATGGAGGGTCTATAAGACCTATTATGTTCGTGCCCCAACACTCGAATGACCATGAGGCGACAGTTGAGTGTAGCACATTCGGAGGTTGCTGTAAGACCACCCCATGCACTTGGCTAAGGTGTCACCTTCTACCTGTATCCAAACAATCTAATATCATCACTGGTCAATAATATTTGAGTCTTTTGATCTTTATCTTCATCTTTTCGTCTGATTGGTGAGCATCAGACAATCCATCATGTACTTCTTTGAAAATATTTTGTGTTTCTGTTCTGCTCAGACATCGCAGCTACATCTGATCAAATGACGTCTTGTAGAGAACATCTCCTACCAGAGCATATGACATAGCCCTTCTAGTTATGTAATATGCTTCAGATTTATCCTCTAGCAACTTTTCAGTTTGCAAATATTCTATTAATGACTTACGCCAATCTTCATTAATGTCAGCGACTGCAATTATCATTCCTTCTTCTTTTTTGAGCTTATGTAGATTTCTAATGTCGATTCGAGATAAGACCCATCTTCCTTGTACCATAATATCAATGGAATTTTTTGGGGGACAAGCTAGCTCCTTAGCAAGTTTTGCTAGAGCGTCACCATGTGCGTTATCTTCTAGAGGAACCTGGTATATAATTACATTAGGGATCTTCTCTAACAGCTTCATCACGTACTGATGATATTCTGCTAACCTTGGTTTCATAATCTTGTACTGTCGAGAAACTTGTTGAATGATAATTTGAGAGTCACCATAGATGGCAATATCCGTTATAACCATTGAGATTGCTAACTCCAAATATTTTGCCTCGTTATTTGTACACGGCTCTGTCAGGTGATAGGAGAACCTCAATATACCTATATCTGGCATGATGAAAATCAGATCAATCCCTGCTTTTCCTGGTATAATTATTTCTAATTCTTTATTCTTCCTATCCGAAGAGGCTCATTCAAAGTACACTTCCCAATGTATGACACTGGAGGGTTCTATTTGCTGTATCTGCTCATCTAGTAGTTCATTATTGAGTGGGGACCCAGCTGGAAGTGGGTGTGTAGCGAGAACATCTGCTAAAATCTATCCCTTGATAATGTGAAGGCGAACAAAAGTTATATCAAATTGTAATAAAACCATCAATCATCTAGCTAGACGTCCAAAGAGTTGGTCCGGTCATTAAATATTGCAATGGATTAATTTTTGAAATGAGGGTAATTTTGTGAGAAAGCTTGTAATGTCTGAGCTTTTGGGCAGGGAAAATTAAAGTTAGACAATGTTTCTCGATAGGTGGATACTTTACTTCTATCGGTATTAGACGACAACTCAAATAGTATAGTGCATTTTCCTTACCTTCATCATTGACTTGAGCTAATAGTGCTCCGAGAGAGTCGTCCAAAGCAGCGATATAAGGTAAAAACGGTTTTCCCGGGATAGGGGCTGCCAAAACAGGAGGTGTCATTAAGTATCATTTAACCTCTTCGAATGCCCGCTGTCATTTCTCTTACCAAACGAATTTGGCGTCCTTTTTAATTAATGTCAAGAAGGGTTGACACCTACCTGAGAGATTAGAAATAAAGCATCTCAAATATGCCAACTTTCCTTGAAATGAAAGTAGTTGTTTCAAAGTTTTGGGGAAAGACATTTCCAAGATAGCTTTAATCTTATCTGGGTTGATCTCGATCCCCGATGATGAACAACAAATCCTAGAAATTTCTCGGAGGTAACACCAAAGGTACACTTTAAGGGATTCATCTTAAGATTATATTATCGTAATCATTCGAACACGATCCTCAAATTGTACAAATGGTCCAATTTCTATTTGCTTTTGATGACCAAATCATCCACATAGCACTCTATTTGGTTGTGAATGAGGTCATAAAAAGTTTTCATGATTGCTCGTTGATATGTTGCTCCAGCATTCTTTAATCCGAACGGCATCAGTGTATAGCAGAAAATCTCAATTGGTGTCTGGAAAGCTGTAAGTGCTGCATCCTTTGGAGCCATCTTTATCTGGTTATATCCTGAAGACCCAACCATGAAGAGAAAATTGTATGTGTCGAAGCGATGTCCACCATTAATTCTGGTATTGGTAATGGAAATTCGTCTTTTGGACATACCTTATTTAAATCCCTGAAATCAACACATACATGGATTTGTCCATTTTTCTTCTTAATTGTCATGATATTGGCTACTCATGTGGGGTATTGCTACGTTGTATTCTACTGGGAGCTTGTTTTACTGGGGTCATATCTTTATCCACCCCAAGCTTATGCACTGCAACTTCTACTGACAGCCTTGATATTTCATCGCAGCTCTAGGCGAAACAATCTTTAAATTTTGATAAATCAACACATACATGGATTTGTCCATTTTTCTTCTTAATTGTCACGATATTGGCTACCCATGTGGGGTATTGCTACGTTGTATTCTACTTGGAGCTTGTTTTACTGGGGCATATCTTTATCCACCCCAAGCTTATGCACTGCAACTTCTACTAACAGCCTTGATATTTCATCGTAGCTCTAGGCGAAACAATCTTTAAATTTTGATAATAAATTTATCAGCTCTATGGATTCTTCCTTGTCGAGTAAGGAACTTACAAAGTTTGGTCGGGGCTGCTCCTCAGTCCCGAGGTTGATTTCCTTTAACTCATCAACTGTTGACTTAATCTCTTCTTCAAATTCTGGCAGAGCATCATCTATTAACTGTTATAGAAAGTCATCCTCTACATTGAGGCAGTCCTCTTCTAATTCATTAGTAAAAACCATGCAAAATTCTGAATCATCAACTCATCCTACTGTACCAAATTTGAGACCATATTTTGAATTCGGAGTTCAGCTTTTAACATTCCACAATTTTTCAAAAAGTTGTAGCTTATCTTTTAGAATTTGTTTTAGCACATATTTCTATGAATTAATTTTTGTACACAAGGAGAAAATTAACCAAAAGGTAATTCCATTCATTCATTAGAATCATCATCCAAAATTACATGATTTTCAGAAGTAGTAGAAGAGGAAGCATGGTAAAACTTGATCAGCTTCAAACTAACACTATGGACTTTCTTGACCTCTAAACTCTTAACCTATTGAGGGTAGATCGGATTAAGGGTCATGACATTCACATAGTGGTTGATCCGATCATACATCAACTCATATTAATCCTTTTCCACATCTTTCAAGGAGATCTCGTATTGAGGTTTTCTTTGCTTTATCATCATCATTTCTTCTTCAAAATGCCCTTCATCAGAACTTTCTTCCATGTAGATGTTGATGATTGGCCTAGTCCGTTCAACAATTGTGTTGGTTCTCCCTCATCCACGTCCCTGGCCTAGATCTCGGGTGTATAGGCTAAAAGAACCTCTACTACCTCGTTGTGAAGAGATGATAATAGATTGTTGATGTCGAGTTGAATGGTCTCTTATTTTTTATGCTTCTGAATCTTGCATTTCATTCGTTACAGCTTCACGAGAGAAAATTATTCTCTTTGGAGGTGCGTAGTAAGCGACATCTTCATGAATGCCTACTTTGTGAACCAAGAATGGTTGAATATCCCATTTAATACAATGTTCTTGTCTCTCTTTAAAATATTTGATGCATTGATGTAAGGATGACAGAACCATATTATGCTCGTGAATTCATGGCCGTCCAAGTAGAGCATTGAAAAAAGTCTCTCAATCGATGATGTGGATAATTGTAGTTTTTACTAATTCTCCAGCTTTCATCAATAGTGTAATTGATCCATGAGCTCTTTCTCCCTTTTGATTGAATCCTCTTAACATCATTTTATTGGTAGTAAGCTCTTGAGCCTCAATGTCCAAATATGTCAATGTCCGTAGACTCATTAAGTTTAGTGATGCTCCCATGTCTACCAAGACTCTGGACAATACAAATCTGCCGGTGTTGATAGAGATGTAGAGCGGTCGGTTATGGTCGGTGGTACTGAGCAACAAGTCTTCATCTGTGAATATTATTTCAGGCTGTTCTTTCAATGAAGAAACTTCATCTGAGGATGTGTTGGCCAACTGAACCAAGCAAATCTCTAGGTCAAGCAAGGCTGTAACCAGAGATTCTCTCATCTCCTTTGATAGAATTAGAGCGTCATAAATGCTTAGTTTGGTCGGAAACCTCCTAAGGTGAGCTAGCACGTTATCATCAACCTTGTATAATCCTCTGATTTTCACTTGGCTATGTAGCTCTTCTACTGGCGGAGGTGGAGGTAGCTCTTCTTGAGTGACTATTTGTTTTCCTTTATTCATTGGAGCTGACCTCGAGGGTAATACTTTCCTGCTCCTTAGATTCACTTATGTAATTTCTTCTTCTTGAGATGTTGTAGGTAAAATTTTAGATATTCCTTCTTCATCGGAGAGATCCAAGTTGATAGCAAGCGGTACACTACGACACTCGAGGACTGGCTCTTCACTATCGGTGCTATCGTAGTCAGTATTGTCGATGTCTTCTTCATTCTCATTAATGGTTTTATAATACTCAAGTATTATTTGAGGATTGGTTTGAGAATCAAGATCATAGTTAGATTGAACAAATTTAGTTGTGTTATCATTAGAAATCATCAAAACGTAGCCGAGATCATAATCATTATATTCATAATACCCTGGTGAGGCAAAAAAGTAATCTTACATGGTCAGGGGTTGGAGGATTTTCTCCCTTGAATCTGAGTCAACCAATCTAACAGAGGTAGCCCCAATCCTATCCCCCCCCCCCC
>JXCR01148592.1:0-22148 GCA_002079205.1 Phalaenopsis hybrid cultivar | reverse complement strand
TATATATATATATATATATATATATATATATATATATATATATATATATATATATATATATATATATATATATATATATAATTTAGAAAAAATAGTATTTTAAATTTTGAAAATATAAGACTGAACCGATCTCATATCCTTAGCAGTTTAAATAAACAAGCCTAGTACCATAAGCAATGTATCTACCTTGAAGGATAAATACACTACTTACTGGTAAGACTCGCTTAAATAAACTAAAGATTGTATGACATCCGTTTAAATCTGTGAAACCATTTTATGTTGAAGGACAAATTTCCCTATTTAATACGAAGAAATAAATAAGATTTATATTAAGCTGGGTTTGGAAAAGCTTCCTATAAGGGCAAGCCCCTATAGTTAATTACATCTTAGATAACTAAATTCACCAAAAAAACTTTCGATAAAAATTAGCGAATATTATCTTCAAGGAATTCAAAAGGATAGGACTTTTCAACAAAATTAGACAAAGTGGTGTGAAAAGGGAATAACTCAAATTTGGAACATTTTATTGTAGAATCCAAAGGAGGAAGAACTAGAGGATTTCATAGATCTAGAGGAAAACCTCGGTGACATCCCAAGCTATCCTATGGTTTGGCTTTAATTATAGAGCTTAGAATTATTGAATGTTTCATCATGCTAAATTTATTTGTTTACGTCTTACATTCATGTGAAACAATCATACAAATTGCCTGGAGATTTAAGGATTTAGGTCGTGACAAATGATAACCTCAGATTTCTAAGAGGAGTGAGGGCTTAAATTGTATAACAGGGCTATAAAAAGGCCTAAAGATAAATTAAGGATTTATGTTTGTGTAAGAAAATAACCTCAAATTCCAATGGATTTGTTGTTTAATTTTACGGAAAGGTTTTGCTGGTGAAGACAAGTTTTGCTGTTGAAGACGGTCATGCTTCCCACAATGCAAGCTCCAAGCTCCTCATTGTGACAAGTTTAAGTTCTCTAATGTGTCAGGTTATAATGTCAAATCAAATGATCCTATGGTTATAGTTCATTAAATATTATTGGGCATATTAAAGTTGATTAGAGCGACACTGGTTAGGATCCTACGGTTCCCTCATTTCAGAACCACTAATTTCTATTGCATTCATTTAGTCCAAATAAATTTATTAAACTCAGCTTAATGAATTTCGTACCTTCATTTGGACTATGGAAAATCTCGTTAGCAACCGTAGCTTACCTCTTCTGAGGGATTCCTGATCATCTGATAGAGACATCTTTATTTAGTTGCAATTTTTGCTTTGTGATGTTTGTGATTAGATTTTGAGTTGTCTTATACTTAGAATGTTGTAGCGGTGAATTTTATCTTAGTTGATTTTAGTTTTGGTTTTGGTTTTAGTTTTGTGGCTATCCTAAAGGTTTTAGTTTTGACATGCAGGGTGACATCGTTGTTTAACATGCAAGTTTGGAAGCATAAAAGTGCAGTGTACAAAGTACAAGAAAAGAAGGTATTGTAAACTATAAAAAGCGAATCTCGCGAGTCTTCTCGTTCCTCCACCTGAATCTTCAGTACTTACAAAGCATATATATGTATAATCTTGCAAGAATTAAAGCATGCTTCTTGAAAAAGTAGGAAGTACTGACTTAAAATGTGTTTACAAAATCTTATGTCGTATCTTGGTGTATTTATAACTTAAGTAAGATTCCATTATGTAAATTATAATAAGCTCACATGTCCTAAAAGATTTCCAATGGATCATGAAGAAGTTTTAGGTAATATCTTAGACATTTCATGGTATTTGGAATTATCTTGAGTTCACCTAGGTCAGAGGACCACTTGCACTAATTTTCATGTTTTTAGAAATTTAATTTAAATATTAAAATTATTTTTGGTTTTAAGTATTAATTAAATATAACATAATATTTAAATGAAAAATTGAGTTTTATATTTTTATTAAATCTCTCCAAGTCTAGGAACCCAAAGAAATAAATTTCATATTTTTGTGATTTATATTTTAATTGTTAGAATTATTTTAGTGGAAAAAATAAAGAAAATTCATTTTTTAAGCCTTTTAAAATTAATATTTTGACTTAGAAAATAAGGAAAGTTATTTTGATTGGTTCCAAGTAATCAAGATGCCAAATGTGGCATTTTAGTGTGTTTTTACAATTTTTTGATTTTATGATTATGATTTTTAATTAATTTTAATTATTTAAAATTTCAAAAATAGCTTAAAAAATGAAGTGTTTATTTTAATTTCAATTTTATTTTTCTTAAATTCCACTGATCATAGGGGGCTCCCAAAATCAATTTGGTGATTTTTTTGAATTGTATTTTAATTATTATAATTATTTTAATACCAAAAATGCTATTTTATCTTAAAATTCATTTTAGTGATCAAATTAACTCTAATTGACTTGAAATTTTTATGGGAAGCTCCTATAAAATTAAATTATTGTGTGGAATATTCTTCATAGTATTTAAATTTATAATTACTCTAAATTAATTTTCTCATCATTTTGAGGGTTGTTGACAATTAGGATTATTTTAAATAAGTTAAACTAAGTTTATATTTTTCCTAGGATCCTCTGACCACAGTGAACCTACCAAAATAGGTTTTGTATTTTTTTGATGAGTATTTTAATTCTTATAATTTTTATACCAAGACAGAGACCATTACCTTAAAAATTGAATATCTCTAGTTAGAGATGCCCCTTGACCTTGGAAAAATCAGCGAAGATGCCTAACAACAGGGGCATCAAAAGCCTCATGGTCCCATGCCATGGTGAAATGTCTATGCTAATGGAGAATCAAATAAGAAAAACACCATTTAATTTATTAAAAATAAAATATGCATCAAATATACATGAAAATATTTCCACATCGTTCTTCTCTCTTCACGGAACAACAGAGTATTTTTTTATTTTTTTTGTAATTTTTCTACACAAAGTTATCAATTTTTGAAGTTGTGGATATTTAAATAAATAAGAAATTCCTTATTTATCTACTTAAACCAGTCAGCGATGCGCCATCCTAGGCAGCTTCGAAACGTACACACGTACGCTTCTGGTTGGTCTCGGCCAGCAGAGTCCGCCTGCTATACACTCACCCAGACTTCAGCTAACGCGATCACACGCGATCCTACGATGCTCTGTCATTGTCCCAAATGATCTAACCATTGAGCCGTCCACATTCGAACCTTAATATCTTGCTCGATTCTTAACTAAATCAAGTGAGGTTTGTTCCTATCAACTCGTCTCAATGAATTGCACACATCCATACGGTTAATAACACCCTAAATCAACTATATTATCATGTAGAATCAAATGAAGCTCGGTTTGGAATTAGATGTGGTGGGCTTGGACTTTTAAAATGGAAGTTGAGTTTGGGTAAAATTTTGGCTAATTTAATGTTGAGTTTGGTGTAGGAGAATGACATGAAGGATTTGTCAAAATTTCAATTGATTTTGAGTTGAATTGATAGGCCAAATTGGTGGATTTGAGCATATAGTCAAAATTGGGCCTTTTTAATTTGAATTAAATTAGGTTTGCAATTGGATCAAATTGGGCTTGAATTTTGTTTAAATTAGGATTAGGGATGCTGAATTTTGATTTGGAGTTGAAATTGGGCAAGATTGGGGTCAACTGGGCTAAGATTGGGGCTAATTTGGGAACATTTGGGCCTTTAAGGGCAAATTGGAGCTTTTGATGAAATTGGACTAATTTGGTCAAATTGGGTCAAATTGAAGATAAAAAATTGAAATTGCAAATTTTTGGGACCTTTTGGAATTTCTAGGTCATGAAGGGAATTTTGGTAATTTTGGCAATTTTAGGAATTTGGTGATTTTGGTGGGTTTTGGTCAATTTTCGTAGTGGAGAGGGGATTGAGATAATTTTTTGGAAAGATTTGGGTATTTTGGGTTTTTGAAAAAATTAGGGTTGTAGGGTTATTTTGGTAATTTGGTGATTTTTGGGCCAAAATGGGCCAACAAGCCATGAAGCCATACTAAACTAATAGGAGCCATATGATGACTCATTTTGGATGTTCAATATGCTGGTTCTAAACCTCTTAGCCAAAGACTAGGGGTACAGCGTCATCCACTTGAGCTTTCCAAAAGGAGTCAAGAGACCAACCTAAGGGGTCATAGGGTTTAGGGTATGTGAGAGAGAGTAGTGTGTGCAAGTTAGCCCCCACCAAAACTAGCTCACCCAGAGTTTGTCCTAAGATTTGACCACCTTATGGGGGACTCCCCTTGAGCTCTTCCATATTGATCCCACCTACTAAGTGCTAAAGGTTAGGACCAACATATGGAACTCCAATTTGAGTATAGAAGAATTTGGAATTTCTAATGGTGAGAGTTCTTTTTCTAGTCCTCTAGGAATAATCAATAGTAATGTCCTATAACTAGACCTAGGCTACTAAAGAGGAAGAACTAGACCTCAACAAAAAATGAGGTCAACACTACCTTGAAGAACTGTCAATCGAGCTTAGAGGTGTAGCCTGATAGTTGTCAACTAGTTTGTTAGGAAAGTCAAACTAGCTCTTTTGAGCTTAGATTAAAAACTCAGGCAGTGTGAGCAAGCTTGACTGAAAGAACTTGCTTGAATTAAGGGAAGATAAACTTATTTTGAGAAAAATGTAAGAATGCTAACGTGTTTCAGAGGTACCCAAGTGTTCCTTCTATGATACAAAGTGATATATATCATTTCACTTTCAAAGGCATGGCTAATGAGTACGTTTGATTGGGTCAGTGTTAGACCATTAATTTTACGATAGATATGCTTGATCACTGATCCCTGGTAAATATAGTTGTGTAAATTAAATTCTCGAACTCACTAAGTTGAGTTTAGTAAATTCATTTGGACAAAGTGAATCCAAGAAAAAATAGTGGTGCCAGAACGAGGGAACCTTAGGATCCTAACCGGTGTCGATCTAATCAACTTTAACATCCCCCATAAAATTTGAAGAACTTCAATCATAGGGCCTCCTGATTTGTCATCATAACTTGACACCCTAGAAAACTCAAACTCATCACGGCAAGAAGCTTGGAGCTAGCACAGTGGGCAGCACGGCCATCTTTTGACTCCTCAATATAATGGTGCCAAAAGCTTGTTGCAATATTTATAATTAAGAAATTTAAACAATTAATATTGGGATACTATGCAACTATACGTATCATTATCAAGTAATAAAGGACTTTCTATTTAAGCCCCGAATATCACTCCCACGGGGAAGGTTTTAATTTGAAATGATAAATTAACTAGGAAATTCACAGAAATCAAACAAAATTACTATCACTAATTTCAAATTTGTAAGATGTAATCAAAACTAAATTATTTAACTACTAGCAAAACTAAAATGCAAAGTTTAATCAGTAACTATTAAACTATGTTTATGTGATGAAGATATCTTATGTGAAAAAGCATCTTTCCCACTACAATGAGATTTTGGCAAAATGAGATGAGATAAATGGTTTTAATATGTATTGTGCCAAATAGGAGTAGTTTTACTTCTCTTCCCTGATACAATATTATAGAAAATCATTAGCAAATCTCAGGTTTAGTCCCTAAATTCGTGGCTAGGCTAGGAGGATACTGAATCCCACTCTAGAGCTCCCACTTCCCTTCACCTGAAGGTTAACTCTCGTTTTAGTTTTTAAACACTAAGAACGAATTGGGGATTTTAGTCAGTCACCCTAAAATCTCCAATTCTCACCCAATCAATGTATATTTCCCTATTTATTTGCACTTAATTCTATGAATGAAATACTCCTTCATGGAATCAAATTTGATCCTCACTCTGTTGTAGAACTCATACTCCATTTCTCGGATCATATGCTTCACAACACATTCTAACAATTCAATTGGCCAAATCGAAAAGTAAATTAAGTTCAGAGTTGAAAAATTGTCACAATTTATTTTATATTTTAATATTGGCACACCCATATTTTCTCTTCATTTTATCATACCTTACAGTAGGGAGAAAGATAAAGTAAACTACCTAGACTTCATGAGAATAATACGACAAACATAAATTTCATATATAAAAGAAAGTTCATATAATACTAATAAACAAACAACACCTATCTGAAACTCTTTCTCATTGCAAATCCCTTGTAGTCTCTCCTAGGAAATGTAAGAAGAAGAAAGCTCTCAATTTTCTCCTTCTTCAACACTCTTAGAGAAGAATTCACCCTTAATCTCACCAAAAAACTCTAAGCTTTTAAAGATATATCACTAGTAGACTCTTGAATGCTGGTGGAATGAAGATGGAAAAAGTGTATGGAGGCGAGCTGTGGCGAAAATGAGCAAGTTGGAATGAAGAGAAGTGTCTTTTCTAATCAATTTTGGCCTCAAATTGAGCATATAGTTGGTTCTCCAATAGGTGCATCCAAAAACCCTTCAAAATGCGTCGAAATTCGTCAAATCTTTTAGAAACAGGGTCTGAACCGACATTGGTGTCGTTGGTGCCCATTATGGCACCGTTAGCGCAGTGTCCCATATTTAATTTTGCTGCTCTCTGTCAAATGGCGTCGTCGACGCTGCTTCTGGTGTCGTCGGTGCTGAGTATTTCTTCAAAAATGCCATTTTAACTCCAAATTTCTTCCTTTTTTCTTCCTTTTTACTTCAAGTCATAAAAATCAACAACCTGCAAGAAAACATAAAAATACCTTCCATTTAGGTGCAATATCACCAAAAATGAGTATAAAATATGGGTCTAAAAATGCATATATTTTTTTGTGTATCAATCACTAAGCTAATGATGCTCATTTAAAAATGCATATATTTTTTGTGTATCAATCACTAAGCTAATAATGCTCATTTAGTATTTGGGTTCTTCTTATTTCTTAAACAAACCCATTTTCGGATATAAATTCATCTTCCTAATTAAATTAGCTCTTCAATAAGATACTATGAGAAAAATGAGAGAATCAAAGAATAATATGATAAGTAACCTTTATTCATTACTAGAGGGGTCATGACTAGATAGATGAGATGATCACAATAGGCGTTACGCCCTATTAGGCTTATCTAGAGACATATCTAGATTCCATTAAAATGGAGCTTTTTAGCGTCAATATGAATTGTGTGTTATGCCTTGAATATTTGTTACATTGGTTTACCATTAAGCTTCTACCTTCCTTCATTTGGTGGCTCAAAAGCTACAACTAAAGAGTGTGCTCTTAAACACACTTAGGTAATTATGGATTGTTCTCATTGGGTGTCTTCTCTTTCAAGTGATCAAAGTAACTCATTTTGTAATTATGACTCATATAAGTTTCAATAGATTTTTTTCTTACTGAGTAATTGAAGATAGAAGCACAAGTTATTATAAGAATCTTAACTTATTTACACCATCAGGAGATATTTACTCCAAAGAAGAGATGGAGTGTAACATGAAAAGTTTGAAACTTCTCTGTTATTTAGGGTGTACTGATGCTAGCTTTTTCTTGGGAGGGAGGGATTTTTGTCTTAAAAATAAATTTCAAATTATTTGGAATAAGTGTTACTAGGATAATTTCTTTGCCCATCAATACAAATTTACCTTATCAAAAGAAATAAGATAACATTAGTAACGGTGGGATTAATTTTAATAATTATAAGAAGACTTTCATTCTTAATTCTCGCGAGATATTTAGTGGTTGCTTCAATTCTAGAAGAACTTTGTGAGTTGAAGGCTTCATTTTTGAACTCCTTCCCTTTATTCTCAAGAATCTATTATTTTATTGATCTTGATCTAATGGATAAGTCTTTCAAATAAGAAATGGATGTCCTAAAAGAATTATTGAAAGTGATTTTTCAACATAGTTTGAAGAGAGGGAAGTATTCCAAGAGTTCACATGATTCAAAAGAAAAGCATGGTGGTGTAGAGAGTTCAAAGCCCTTTGAAGTGTAAGAGCTATCAGATAGTCCGACGTGGAGCAGTACGACCCCTAATATTTTCTTGGAAGCTGATACACCAAAAATATATGCATTTATAAACCCATATTTTATACTCATTTTTAGTGATATTACACTTTAATGGAAGATATTTTTATGTTTTCTTACAGGTTGTTGATTTTTAGGACTTGAAGAAAAATGGAAGCAAAAATGATGGAATTTGGAGTCAAAATGACAATTTTAAAGAAATTCTCAATGTCGACGGTGCCAGGAGCAGTGCCAACGACGCAGACTTACAGAGCAACTGATGGATTTTACTCAGCACTGATGGTACCAGAAGCAGCCAGATAGTGTCATTTGACAAAGAGCAGCAAAATTAAATACGGGACACTGGCACCAGATTGGGCGCCGATGGCGTCAATGCCGGTTCAGACTGTCTTTCTAGAAAATTCAACAAGTTTGGACGCTTTTTGAAGGGTTTTTGGATGCACCTATTAGAGAACCAACTCTAAGCTCTATTTGGGGCCAAAATTGATCAGAAAAGTTCTTCCTTGCTCATTTTTTGCCACACCTCGCCTCCATACACTTTTCCATCTTCATTCCACCACCATTCAGGAGTCTATTAAAGATTTATCTTTTAGAGTTTAGAGTTTTTGTGGTGAGATTAAGTGTGAAATTTTCTCTGAGAATGTTGGAGAAGGAGAAAAGTGAGAGATTTCTTCTTCCTACATTTCGTAGGAGAGGATACAAGGGATTTACTTTAAGAAAGAGTTTTAGATAAATGTTGTTTGATTATTAGTGTTGTATGAAATTTCTTTTATATATAAAATTTGTGTTTTGTTATATCTTTCTCATGAAGTTTGAGTAGTTTTCTTTATCTTTCTCCCTACTCTAAGATATAGTGAAATGAAGAGATAATATGGATGTGCCAATATTAAGATATAAAATAAATTGTGATGATTTTTCAACTCCAAACTTAATTTACTTTTTGATCTGACAAATTGAATCATGAAAATATGTTTTGAAACATATGATCCAAGAAACGCATTATGAGTTCTACAATAGAGTAAGAATCACATTTGATTCCATGAAGGAGTATTTTGTTCATGGAATTTAGTGCAAATAAATATGGAAATATATATTATTGGGTGTAGAATTGGAGATTTTAGGGTGGTGCCTCAATTTAGTCTTTGTGTTTAAAAACAAAAAGCAAGAGTTAGCCTTCAGGTAAAGGGAAGTGGGAGCTCTGGAGTGGGAGCCAGTACCCTCCTAGCCTAGCCACGAATTTAGGGACTAAACCTAGGATTAACCAATGATTTTCTATAGCACTGTATTAGGGTAGGGTAGAGAATTAAAACTGCTCCTATTTAGCACAACATCTCATCTCATTTTACCAAAATCTATTTTTTTTGGGAAAGATGCTTTTTCACATAAGAAATTTTCATCATAAAAACATAGTTTAGTGGCCATTGGAGATCTTTTTCCCTTATGACAGCCATGGCTCTCCTTATAAATTAAGCACCACCACAGCTAACGGAAGTGTGTGATAAAACCTTAACAAAACTCTGCCAAAATTTTCCTAGACCTCCTAGCAACCTAGAGAAGCTCATCGCTATTATTTTCTAGCCCTCATTCCCACTCTCCAGCCATATTTTTAAACTTGAAATCCAAAGGTTTTTTCTGCCACTCCCAAACCTGCATCAAATTTTATATTGACTTGCTTTTGAGCTTCCTCAAAGCAAAAATAGAAGTTCCCAAGCAGAAGCCCCATCCTCTGAGCCCTGTGCACCAGACCTAGACCATGCTCTCATCACTTGTTGATCGAACTCAAACATAGACCTTATACCAGAGAAAGGTGAAATTTTGAGCACATTTGTGGGACTCCAAGGAAGCTTCTACAATCACCCAATTGAGGCCTCACGTCTTAGGTAAAGGTATAACTCAAAATCCCTAATTTTTGGCTTGGTTTCCTCAAAATAAACTTATATTTCATACACATATGACAGTATAGATAGGTTCTTCTGGCCTAGTTGAAGATTTAGGAGCAAACCTCAGGCAATTTGGTCGAGTATTGAGTGTGATCTTAGGTTTAAAAGTTGGGTGATTCTCAAGTTGAGTTTGATTAGGATGATGAACAGATGTCATTCATTTGTGCGTGTATCAATCAGACATTGGAGGAGGAGTCGGAAGAAGGAATGAAGCATGAACCGTGGGCGAGTGGAAAGCTGAGGTGTATAGCACCACCTATCAAGAGCTACCATTTGTTCTTTCGAAGATGCCCAGGATGAGTTGGCTGCCACGTGGATAAGTAGAAAAATAGGCTATTTTTTTCTTAAAAAAACTCAAGACCTTAAAAGAATCATAACTTGGTGTAGAAAATTCTTAAAAATAAAATAAAATATCCCTCGTGCTTGATGAACAGAGGAAAATTTTATGGACTAAAATTTAAAATTCTTTTTCATATATTTGATTTTTAAATAATTCAATACTCCAAAGCTTGATTTACTTTTATTTACTTAAATATTAATCACCGTGACTTGAAATTTAGAGGGTTTATTCTTCATTTCATTGGAGTGTGCTATGACTTTTTCAAAGTCAGAGAACACCCCTAACCCTAAAAGCCCCAATTTTTAAAGCTAGTCACCTATTTTTTTTCTTAAAATAACTATATAAATTAAAATATAAATAAAGAAATCTGAGTTTTGCTTTGGTAGGTTCACTGAGTTTAAGTAATTAGGTGTATTATCTTATGTAAATATGTTATTAAAAAAATAAATAATTAAGAAAATAAAATATAATTCAATAAATCACAAAATTTGATCCATGATGAAGATAATGAACATATTAAGCTTTTATAAAAATTTGAAACCCATTTGAAATGTATTTCATTTCAAAACATATTTTTCAAGGTAAAAAGAATTTTTGCACTAAAATAATTATAATTAATAAAATTATGAAAAGTGTTTTGGAGTGATCCTTGTGATCAGGGGTACTAAAAAAAATAAAATTGATGTTAAAATAAATAGTTCATTTTTGAGCTAATTTTCAACTTAAAAATAATTAAAAATTTTAAAAATCACAAAAATACACCAAAGCATTGCAAACTTCTCCTTGATTACTGGGATCATTTAAAATATTTTTTCTAATTTTCTTAATAAATTTATGTATTTTTAAGTGGCAAAAATGTATTTTCCTTGTATTTTCATTAAAATATGTACAATAAAAAAAATAAAAAATCATAAAAATAAAAGTTTTTTTTTCTTTGAGTTCTTTGAACTTAGAGAGACTGAAGAAAAATATAAAAAGTAATTTTTGAAATTAATTATTTTTTCTATTTAATTAATCACTAAAATCAATAAATAATTATAATAATTAAAATCTAATTCAAAAAATCATGAAATTTGGTCCAAGTAGTCCTCTACATAGGTGAACCTACAACAATTTTTCTAAGGATAGAAACTTCACTTTGATTAATTAAATGAATTAACATTAAAAATTATTATTTTTTAGCTAAATTATTTATTAAAAATTAAGTAAAAATCAGAAAATCATAAATTAATTTTATTTTCTAAAGGCTAAAAATGTATTTTTTCTAATTTTCCATTAAAATAATTATAATAAATAAAATAAAATTTATAAAAATAAAAGGTTGGTTTCTCTGAGTTCTTTGAACTAAGGGAAATTTAATAAAAAAGTAAAAAGAAATTTTTGTAATTAAAACTTATTTTCTATTTAATTATTTCACTAAATAAAATAAATAATTTTAATAATTAAAATATATTTTGAAAAATCATGAAATTTTGTCCAAGTCGTTCTCTGACCTGAATGAATCGCCAATAATTTTCTTATGAACAAAAACTTTACTTTGATTAGTTAAATAAATTAATGTTGAAAATTCTATTTTTTAAGTAAAATAATTATATAAATTAAATAAAAATTGAAAAAAAAATTGTAATTCTTTCCTCTGGTATTTTAATTGTCCCATGAGTGGGGTACCATAAAAATTTTAAAGTCGTTTGAGTTATATTTGATGAGTTATGAAGTGGTGAGTCAAAGGGAAATTTTAGATTATCAATGCCTTAGTTAAATTTTAGGATTGATTAAAAAGCATAAAATGGTAATTTTGATGGATAATTGAAATATAAAGGTCTAAAATGGTAGAAACCAATTTCTCTCTCTTTTATAGGAAAATTTTAATTATAATTTTTCTTAGTCACTATAATTTGGAGGTTAGTTAAATTAATTGATTGTGAGGTGGTGGGCTTATGTTAGGAAATGATAATTCACTAACTTAAAACTCCCCTTATTGGTGATTTGATGATAACATATAATTTTGATAAAGAATTAAACTTCACATAATTCATTATTTAATTGTTGTGAGTTCACTTTAAATGTTGAATGCTAAGGACTTAGTAGTGCACTGGGTTCAACTAGAATTTGCTTAATGAGGATTAGGAAAGAAAAACATAATTAACATTTTAAAAACACTACAAGCCTAGTTTTTGTGGTGGGTACAAGATCTTTAATGACTTAAGATTGCCTTAGGGGCATCCATTTACATAACTCTTAAGTAAAATATCAAGTGAATATTTGAATTACCACACTGTTGAGATAATTAAAATATCAGGTTCACTGAGCATAGGGTGTATTAATTCATTGAAATTAAAATCAAAGTTTGGGATGATCAATTGAGCAATACAATAGGTTCAAATGAATTTAAAACATTTTGAAGGGTTCCAAAAGTTGTTAGGCATTGTTCCTCGAACACTTTTATGATCTTTTGGATATTTTGGAGGAAAATTGAACTTACTATTCTTTGCTTAAGAAAATCATATATTAAAACAACTAAGGACCCACCAAGTTATGACCTGGGGTTTGGTAGCTACAAATTCGTCTAGTCTTCCTGTTTTTGCAATTAATTTAAATTCCTAGCAAAATTATATATGTGTTGCAAGTTCTAACATTTGAATGGGAGCAGCATGAAGATAATAGGTACATCTTTACGATTTCATTTATTTTATGTTATTTCATTAACTGCAATCTACTACTGCTTCTACATACCATGCTTGGTTACCTAAAAAATTGAATACTTTTCAAAAGTAATCAATAATTTCTAAAGTTAAATTAAACTTTTTGAAAGGTAACCGTAAATCATTTGAAATATAACTTCAAACATGCTTTTTTGAATTTATAAGAGTCCCTCAGATGAGGTAACCCATGGTTGCTGACGAGATTTCCTCAGTTTAAATGGGCTTAACAACTCATTTAAGCTAAATAAATTTAAAAGAAAATAAAGATACTAGAACAAGGGAACTGTGGGATCCTAACTGGTGTCGCTCTAATAAACTTTAACCTCTCCCCATAATGATTGAATTGACCTTATCATTTAAACTTTTGAATATTTAGACTTTAGGACTATTACTTCATTGAGGAGCTTGGAGCTAACTCTATGGGCAAAAATCTACAACAGTGAGAGGATTTGTAATAGCAAGTGGATCTAAAACAACAAATTCCCTTAGAATTAAACAAAAAGCAATATGACTTCAAGGTTGTCCGCCTAGTGCGACATAAATCCTCAACTCATCTTTAGGCCTTTGCATGATCATGTCGTGCAATCTAAGCCCTAACTCATTTTAGGATTCCGAGGTTGTCGTTTGTTACGACATAAATCCTCCTATTTTCAGGCTATTTGTATGATTATGTCATATAAATGTAAGCCCAAAATAATAATTATTCACAGGATAAAATATTCAAAAATTTTCTTCCCGAATTTGAAGCTAAACCATAAGATAGTTTTGGAAAGTCACTGAGGTTCTCCTTAGGATCTGTGACGACCCCTAGTTTTCTCCCTTTAGATTCAATAAGAAATGTTCCAAATTTGAGTTTCTCCTATATGACACTCCTTGGTGTTATCTTTGAAAAGTCCTATATTTTGAAATTCTGGGAGATAATATTTTATGATCTAAATAGAGAGTTTTCTTAGGTGACTTCAGTCATTTAAGATGTGATTAACTATAGTAGTTTGCCTCTATAGGGAGCTTTAAGAACCCAGATAATATAAACCATATCAAATCTTCCATATTATGTAGGGGATTTTGTTAGCTTATATAAATGGCTGGCAGACCAAACGAATGTCATAATCCTTATAGTTTATTTAATCGAGCCTGGTGGATATGTCATATGTTTATTCCTTAGGATATAGATATTACTTGTAGTATTGTGCTCGCTTATTTAAACTATTATTTTTATGAGATCGGTTCGTTCTCATATTTTCAAAAAAAAAATTAAAACATTACATTTCAAAATTAAAACATTATTTTTATAATAATAAAATTTATATGTATATTAAATTAAATCAAAACTACATTCACCACAAACTTTTAGCGGTCGACAACACCAAGCAATCCTTCAACTTCACAAACTTAGATTCACACTCTAATGTATAATGAAAAGAAATCATCTTCTAAGTTAATCTAATTATAAGAAAAAAAACTTTCATAATGTTTTAATAATATTGTGGCAAGCCAAGAAAATTATGAATTTCTGAAATCATAGGTATTTTTAGTCAATAAATAGTTGTTTGCACCTTCTGTAGATTAACATAATTATCACGACCACCCACTAAGTGTCCTAGAAAAAAATGAATTTTACCTAAAATTGATTATTTAAGAATTTAACATATAATTAATGTTATCTAAATGTATTCTGCATAAATCATAAATGAGTTATATGATCATTGTTAGAAATAGAGTAAAATAATATATATTTTCAATAAAAATAATAACATACTGATACAGTTGCACTTTGAACACATGGTTCAAAGCTCATAGTGATTATAACAAGTATTCAAAGCTATCTTCACCTCATCTATGTCTTTCACCCTCAAATGATTATTCATAGATCTGAGGCCTATCTTTGGAAACATAAATGTATTTTTAAGTTAGTTAAACAATCATTAATTCTAAGCAATAGATACTTATTCTTGATGGATTTCATATTCAAATCTCTACAATCAATGAACATACACATCGTTTCATCTTTCTTCCTCATAACCAATACAAGTGCACACTAAAATGATATACTAGGCTTGATAAACCCTCAATCCGACAACTTGTACAATTGCATCTTTAACTTGCAATTCTTTATGTTTTCTTTTATAAGTAGCCTTCAAAATAGGAGATGTAATAGACACTAGTTTAATATAGTACTCAACCTCTGTCTTATGGAGCAAATTCACTAACTTCATAAAATATATATCTACAAATTCTTTCACTACAACAACATCCTCAATATAAAAAAATCATCTTTCATAAAAGCAATAAATATATCATTCCCCTTCATAATATATCAGCCTACAAAGCTGATATTAATAAAGATAACACATCTCTTACATCTAGAAAATAAAACAATTCATCACTAACAGATAAAGCCACTTTCTTCCAGCTAAAAACAAAATAAGCTCCATATACACTCAACCAATCCATATCTAAGATAACATCATACTCAATGAAAGGTAATATAATTGGCTCTAACTCCAACTTCCTATTTGAAATCTCTATATCATAAATATAAGTTTGAGTAGAAATAAAAAAAAAACTCTAAAAAAAAGTAAGAAATCTCTCAGATATAAAAGAAAGGCTTTCTGTACAATCAAATGAAATTTTACGTGACTGTCTAGAAATGAATAATGAACCTATCACAACACCAAACATATCCTTATTTTCATGATGAATCAAATTATAAACTTGATGTTTATTTTGACTAGTAGAAATTAGAGCAATAGAATCTCTATGACTCTCTCATGCTCAGCTTCTAGTGATACTCCCAATACCTTTATTAAATGTTCATTCAGCAACATTTCTTGATGGGATTATCATGTCTTGTTTATCATACCTCTAATCTACTCAAATATCTAATATATTCTCACATTCTCTCTGTGGAAATTACTATCTTATGGTCAAGCTAACCACACTTAGATAATTTCCCATAAAATAAATAACATTAATCATTATACCACATTATATAAAAAGTATAAATTGTAGCATTACTCATTGAAATAGATGAATTCCTTACTTCTAAAAGTTGTAGAACATCTCCCAAATTCATATGAACAAAATCAACTCTTATTCATAATGAAACTTCTTCTAGAATATTCCCCTTAAAATCTCATTTGGCTCACGGATAAATGTTATTAAATATAAATCAAAGTATTATCTATTAATCTTACCCTCTCCAGTAACCTTATGAAACTCTTCATCCTCAATGGAACAAGTGGGTGACTGAAACTATCCTTAAGCCCTTAAAAATCCATAATACTTCACCTCTATAGTGTTGACTAAATGTTGAAAACATATATAGCTAGTGCAATAACTTCAACCTCATACCATTACTATTTTGCTACATTAAACAAATCTTTGAAAAGATTCTTACATCTATTGTTTGGCTAATAGAGATAAAAATAAATATCTAAAAAGTAATAGTAAACACATTCATGTACTCTCGACATTCAACTTATCATAAAACTTCTCCTTTAGTTGGCCTAGCCACTAGCAATAAGCCTTACCATGAAGTAGAAATACTGTCAGCGGTACTTCATATTTCTCTAAACACTCCATGATATCAAAATATTTCTATAGTCATAGTAGCCAGTTCTCAACTAGTTATGGCTCAAATATCCCCTTAAAACTAGAGGCCTTGATCACAAAAATAACTATATATATATATTTCTCCTCTCTACTCTTGATGTGGAGATTCTACTATGAGCATCACCAATTAATTGGGTCATCAAATTAGACAATTGTGTTAAAAAATGACAATGATAGCTCCAACTATGCTTAATAAAGCCCCAACCTGACTGAAACTCAGTTCATTTATCACATACTAATTTTGGGGATTTATAATTTTCTAATACTTGCCTCTAGCATACACATACAATGAATTAATATAATACACATAGAAGAAGGTTAGACAAGAAAGAATAAAAAATTATCAAAAACTCTACTACTCATCCACTAATCATTGCTATGACTTTAGTAACAAATTAATCCCTTCAAATTCAATACTTTAATACAACTAAAAAAAATTTATAACCCAACTCGATGCAACATGACATATCAACACAGGTTGTATTGTCTCGATATTGCAATAATAAAGTAATTACCCAAGCTTTATTTGGAAGGAATTTTATTTACTTGTTTTTCTTAATTTTTTACAAATATCGAGCCACTAATTTCATCAAATTATCACAGGACAAAAATACTCAAACTTCATTCAAAACATATCATATTTATTCAATAGAAGAAATTATGCAAAACAATCATGATAAATCTCTTTATCATCAAAAGACACATTTCACTATAACTGTCAAAAAATAGATCTAAAATAATAACATATGAAGTCTTAAGAAAAGGTAGCAAAGCAAGTTAGAGGAGATGAACTTACTCCATAATGCTCATAATGTCAGGGTTCCTCACTAATGTCATGCCTCCCATAAAGCCATGCTCTCATATGATTAGAAAAAAAACTTATCAACTCTCACCCTTTTGACAAGACTACTTTCTCCTCAAAGGATTAAAAAATCTCTTCTGGTTATATTGTTCTTCAATTCATATTGTAGTGGATGCACCAATATCACAATATATTTTTTTTATAATAATGTGAGTGCAGACAAGCTCTAGCAGCTTGCTCAAGGTCCTTAAATGTTGAAGCTAAGAGCATATCTAAATGGGCCTTCTTGGACTCCCTGTGTTTAAGCTACTTGGCAATAATTAGTTTAACATGCTTGACTTCTAGCATCACTTTGTAGAAGTGATGAAATTACTTAAAGACACATTGGGCTCCTATAAGATTCTCAACAACAATTGTTAGATTATATCATTTCATAGGCTTTTGCAACCTATGTCAAGAACATCCACTTGAATTTAAGAAATGGAATGATCACTCCCAAATGAAGCCTGGAGAACTACCACAAGATAAACTTTATTTGGGTTATGAAGAGCAAATGCATTGCAAACCAGCATTAATGTGGTGGAAAGAGATTATTGCTACAAATGATGCAATGTGTTGTAAGGTGTATATCCTTCCAAAAATGAAGAGTTTAGATGTTCCATTGTCTCTTATTCTTGAACTTTGTGAGAGTTTTTACTTGCAAAACTTGCTAAAAATTAGTGCTTTCTAAATGGATATTTCTCATTGCTCTAACTTGTGGTTCTTTATTTTGATACAAGCACTAAGCTTCACTACCTACATAGTAAGTCTCTTCATAATCATCTCTTAATATTGGTGTAGAAGATAGTGCCCAAGGATGCTTAAGTTATCTCCTCTTAATGAAGAGTTAGAGGATCTTTCAGGTAACTTCACCCGAGGGGCTACCCTTAGGAGAAGCTCAACTGCTTCCTAAATCATCCTCCTCATCTTATTTTTAGTTCTACTTGTGGTTGTGCATTAAATTCTTTAGTATCATTTATGTACAATGAAAGTTCTCAGCCATTATGTACATGGTCTTGAAACGTTCCTTTCCTTATTTATGGAGTGTGCATGCTTACCACACCTAAAAAGATGTTTGATTTAAAATTACTCAGTGCACACATCACCAAGGTTAAAAAACTTATGCTTATATGGCTGGAAAGAGTGTTAACAAAAAAGGTAAGAGAATGAGATTAAGCTTATCTTTCATGTATTTTCGTTTTTTTTTATTCTTGTCTTTGTACATAGAACCCTATATTTATATATGAGCGGGTATCATGATTACATTGTTGAAAATAAATGTTAGAATAATAATATATGATAATGTCCTATGTCTTAAAGCATGAGTTTTGTTGTAATGCCTCATGTGGCATAATTGATCATAAAAATTTCTTCAATAATTAATTGAAAAATGATGCGCCCCTAGTGTGTGTTTTTTTTCTATGTATTTTATGTAAATTTAAATCCATGGTAACAGTGCCAAGAACTTGACCTGTCCCGAAATTATACAGTAATTTAGCCTTTCAAAAAAATGACAAAAAACTTGACCCAATTTATATTAAGTAGTTAATGTGGAAAATCATACTATTTAAGAAAATATATAAAATAGTTCTTACACTAGTGGTTCTACGCAAGTGCACGTATCGCTTCAAGTAATATAGGGCTTTCTTTAAAAACCTCAGTATCGATCCCACAAAGAAGCGAGGTAAGAAATTCCTTAGGCTAATTCTAATATACTACTATAAGCAATTAGTTTGGAAGGTTGATTATAGTGGTTTTATTGTATGCTAATGAAACTGAGTTAACTAAATTAATTTCTGAACTTTAAAGTTAAATTTACTAAGACTAAATAAAGTTTTGCTACGAAGAGTTCAAATTTAGAAAGTATCCATCCCACTGCAATGAGTTTATGGTAAAATGAGATGAGATAAATGGTTTAAATATGTATTATACCAAATAGGAGTAATTTTAATTCTCTACCCTAATTCAGTGTTATAGAGAATCATTGGCTAATCTCAGGTTTAGTACCTAAATCTGTAGCTAGGCTAGGAGGATATTGGCTCCCACTCCAGAGCTCGCACTGCCCTTTCCCTGAAGGCTAACGCTCACTTTAGTTCTTAAACACTAAGGCCAAATTGAGGATTTTAGTCTGTCACCCTAAAATATCCAATTATATGCCCAACAATTTAGATTTACTTATTTATTTTCACTTAATTCCATGAACGAAATACTCCTCCATGGAATTAAATGTGATTCTTGCTTTGTTGTAGAACTCATACTCCATGTCCCGGATCATATGTTTTACAACAGATTTTAACATTTCAATTTACCAGATCAGAAAGTAAATTAAGAACAGAGTGGAAAAATCATCATAATTTATTTTATATTTTAAAATGACACATCCAAATTATCTCTTCATTTCACCATTTCTCAGAGTAGGGAGAAAGATAAAGAAAACTAATCAGAAATCATGAGGAAGATATGTAAAAACATAGATTATATATATAAAAACAAGTTTACAAAATAAAAAAATGAAAGAACAGAACTTATCTTAGACTCCTCCTAAAGTAAATCCCTAGAAGTTCCCTTGTAGAACTTTCTCTCTTTATAATCAACTCTAAATTCTCTCTTAGAAGTGTAATGAAGAAGAAACCTCTCATCTTCCTTCTCCTCTTACAATTCTTTAAAAAAATCCTCTCCACACACAAAAATTTACTCTTTAATACACACACACACACTCACACACACACACACACACACACAAGCCCCCACACACCATGAGAGGTGCCAAGCCCTTATTTTTAAAGAGACAACAATTCCCTCATTTTTCCCAAGAGATAAATCTATTCATCTAAAATACATGTCTCTTCATTAAAGAGCCTTCTCCATATACCTAGATGCATTGAATCACTTCATGGGGTGTTTGAATCAGTTGGGGAGCCTCTTAGAACATCAAATTCTTGCAAAAATCGGTTCACAACTGTCCCGAGCACTGTCAGCGTCGATGTGGACACTGTCGGTGCCACTTTTTGTTGCTTCTTTGGTCTCGGGAATATTTGGCACCGTTCTGGGCACCTTCAGTGCCGGTCTACAGCAGCTCCATTATTTCGCTTTGTTTTGCTTTGTTTTAGCTCTGTTTCGCCCCGTTTTAGTTGCGTTTAGTTCCTAAAAGGTAGACTACAAAATAAGCATGAAAATAAACTTTCTTTAAAGTGTAATTTCATTCAAAAAAATTTGAGAAGTGAGAAGTAGATTAAACTTAGAAAGTCATATCAAAATGCATTAGGCCATAGTTTTCTTTCTTGCTCATTTTTGCTCCAAATTGCACCGTTTTTGCTTCTTTTTCACCAAAAGTCCATTTCTTATACCTGAAGACAAAAAAAATGCAAAATACCTTCCTTTAAAGTGCAATATCATCAAAAATTAATATAAAATATATGTCAAAAAATGCATATATTTTTGGTTCATCAAAGTCCCCCAAACTTAAATGTTACTTGTCCTCATGTAACACTTTTACTACATAAAAGTTATGACTAATGGTAGAGATTTTAACTTCTAAATTTCTATAATTGGTCTACTAGTTTTAACAACACAACTTAAGAAAAATTTTTAACAACTTAAGTCAAAACTAAAAGTATAAGAACATCTAATGGTCAAGTCTAAGATTTCTAATTCTTTATTCATTTCAAGAAGAATTACAATTTGTCATATTAAAGTCACTTATATTATCCATATGAAAAAGAACTTAATGAGAACTTTATTAGTAAGGATACTAATACTCAAATACAAGTTTAGAAAATGTAATAAAGCCTTCTTCCTCAAGTTGATTCAAGTGAAGCTAATTTTTGATTAAGTATCTCCTCAAGCTTCCCCTCACATACTTTTCTTTCCTTTTACTTTTCTTTTTTTCTACCCATTTTTTTTAAGATCATTTTTAATCCTTTCCTTTTTTTTCTTTTTCATTTAAGGATTACTATATCTGAAAAATCTTTAATAATTTTAAACTTCACTATCCTCTTCTTAAAGTTAAAAATTTTTCACATTCCTTTACTTTATAAATTCATATTATCTTTGAAGATTTTTCATAAAGCCTCATTCTTTTCTTTTTACATGAAACTCTAAGATTCTTAATACTTTAAAAATACAAATTCCTTTACTTTAAGTAGAAAAAACATAGTCTTATTCTTTCGTACCAAATATCTTAACTCTAGAATCAACTTTCATTATTGAAAACTTTTACTTAAGTTTACTATATATTTAGAAACACAAATATAGTTATCTAAAGTTAGCCTCTAATACCAAAGGTCATGTTAAATTAATTTCTTAAAATATAGCTAATTAAGGACAAATAAAATTTAGTTTCATTCTATTAAAGAAATTTTGCTTCCCCCAACTTAGATTTTTAAATATTTTGAAATCAATTCTATAAAATGTAGTAGGAAGAAAAAATAGAAGTTGAATCTATTAACTACTAAAACATCCTATCAAATTCATATACATTCATGTTTTAGTCACTTTAAACATATACATGCATGCAATAATACTAAACTAAAAGGAAGTATAGTCACTTTAAAATTTTATTTTTCTTCCTAACCCCAAACTTGATTTTTAACATTTATAGCATTTAGTGCAAACAAAAAATAAGTAGGAAGAAAAATAGTATAGAAATTGTATCTACCGAAAATGTCTATAAAAAATATCTACAATTATTTATGAGGATAGAAAACATGTAGTAGAAAGTAAATCTAAACTAAACATGCTTGATAAATATGAAAGAAACGTCTAACAAATAGGATAGGTATCGTCATAGGAATATATATATATATAT
>JXCR01148590.1:121362-134257 GCA_002079205.1 Phalaenopsis hybrid cultivar | reverse complement strand
GAAGGTAGTCTTTCTGCTTCACGGTGGCTGACAACGTCCATCAGCCCTCATAGTTTACGTTTACTTGACTGTAGTCCAAGTCAAAACTCACAATGCCACCCCAGGTTGCCATTTCTTCATTTAGTGTGAGATTTAAGCCGTCTTTGAATGCGAGATCAACTTTTGGCCAGACATTTTCCTGCATAAAATAGGGGAAACATCAACGCGTTGATACTTTGCACGAACAAGAACAATTGCAAACCATTATTAAGCGAATTTTAAAAATTTTATATGTGTAAGAACATTTTATTTATCTTAATTTAACAAAATTTTAAAATTAAATGGAGATTTAAAAGTGCATATTCAAATTTTATTTTATTAAAATTGGTCTTATTACAAAATTTTGGACCTAGTCATAGATGCTGGCCAATTAGCCATCCTCAAAACAAGTACCACTTTCAAAAATTCATCCAGTAGAACATCAAGTTGTATAATATTTCTTCAAATATCGCCCCTTGATAGAAATCCATTACTTGGTAAGATCCTCTTGAAATGACCACAACAAATGGTCCCTCCCAAGTAGGATGCTACTTTTGCTTATGAACGAGACTGTATAGAAAGGCCTTACAAAGTCATGGTGATCGATGTGTGGAGGTATGCAGTTTCCTTCGTCATAAATGTTGGTAATACAACTGTTGGGGATACAATCAGTAGGAAGTATACTCCATCATACCGTTCTTTTAATCATCCACTTTATCATTGGAGGTAGTGGATCCACCTGGTTATGTCTGAGAATCCCAGAAGGATTTTCTTGTCTATTGTTGGTGAAGTTGTAGCAGCAACCGCACTTTATAGTGATGCTTCCCTTTCCTCGCATCCACTTTCTTGGCTCAGAATAGGTCCTTTCCATTAGTAGGCCTGCTCGACCTCTATTCCATAGATCAAAAATGCAGTCGAGAATATTTCTCTCATCACTTTCTGAGAAGACCCCCTGGTGTATAACTCCAATTCTTCCAGTAAGTTGATGAATTCTCCTTGCACCTCTTCGTAGAATTCAAAGTTCCTCTTGCTTACTTTGCTTATTTTGTAATATTCAGTCATGCTGAGAATTGGCACCTGTCGGGGGTATTCCCTCATTTCAACGTTGGCGGGAACCCAAACTGGTGCTGATTCTGCTTCCAGTGGAATGTACGACTCGATATCCATCGTGACATATGACTCGGTACCCCATGGGACGTATTGCTCTGTACCCAGTGACACATATGCTTCCCCCATCTGGTGATCAACAGTCTGAGAATTGTCATCATTGGATGCATACTCTTCTAAGGTACTGTAGTGCTGAAGGTGCAAAACATTGCAGTCCGGGCACTCTACGAAGGCCCTTGTAACTGATGCACGTGCAGGTATCTCGGCATTGCAGGTAGGGCAACCTGTATATAGAACATCTGAAGCTGGTCGTATTCTGACTCTGGAACAAATCCGGACTCGTCATCCGTAACAGGTAGGCTGAAGGAACTATCTTTCATGCCTAGATCATAATATGCCTCTCAGGAATAGGGGTGAATAGGTTTTCCGCCTCTTGCTGGCGTCTTCTCTCCTCTCGGAGGAGAGCCCTGTGTTTGCTTCGATTAGTGTTTCTGCGCATAGTCCTTCACAGTGGTACATCCAGTACTCTTTCATCATTAGCGGCGACTAGACCTCCGGCTGGTGTAGCTATCATGGAGGGCAGGTGGCTGGTCCCCTTCATGGGGTCTTGTTGTATCATCATCTCTTTTTCCTTCAATGAGGAATTATTTCTGACGCTAAACCATAGTAGTGAGGGTAGTCCCTCATTTTCCTGTCGGCTGACGACATCCATTAGAGGGCCGTCATAATCCATGTTGACTTGATTGAATTCCATGTCAAAATCTATAGTGCCGCCTTGCCGTGCCATCTCCTTGTTGAGTGCGAGGTTCCAACCATCTTTGAAAGCAATGATCAGACTCTAGTATGACATTTCTCTGCAGACGACATCAAAAAATGTCATTGACCTGAAACTTAGCGTAAATAAGAACAAAACAAGGTGTTTATTAGCGTAAATTTCAGTTTATATCGGTGAGGAGATCATTTATTTATATTTTGTTTCATTTAGTAAAATGTCAAACTTAAAAGTAAGAAGAAGAAAACCAAAGTATGTAATTTCAAAAGTTTTCATTTTACTGAGGTTGATTTTATTATAAAATTTTAGACCCGACCATAGATGTTTGGCCAAATAAATAACCCTGGAATAATCAAAATTTCAAAATTTCAATTCAAGCATTTTCAAGCTGCATAATATATTTTCAAGTATCGCCCGTTGATCGGCAACATGGGCCTTTTCCCCTGGAAATCCACCAGCTGGTAGGCTCCACCTGAGTAGACTTTCTCCACAACAAATGATCCCTCCCAAGTTGGCTCAAATTTCCCAACTATTTTGCGGTGTGCAAGAATAGGTCTTTTGAGAACGAGAACGATGTCACCAACTTTGAACGTCCTTGGGCAGACCAACTTGGCTTGAGTTTGAACCATCCTCGCATGGTAAAACTCTAAATATTGTTGTGCTTCTAGTCGCTTTTCTTCGAGACTTTCTAATTCTTCAAGTCTAAGCTTAGCACATTCTTTCGTTGTGAGCTGATTAGCGACAACGACTCTGAGAGACGGCGTCTGAACTTCTAGCGGTAGCACGGCTTCAGATATGTATACGAGAGCGTAGGGTGTGCACTGAGTGGGAGTTTTGAATGTTGTCTGGTAGGCCCACAAAGCTTCTGACAATTTATTGTGCCAATCCCTTTTATTTTCTTCTAGTGTTTTCTTCAAAATTTGTACCAATATTTTGTTGAAAGCTTTAGCTAGGCTATTTGCCCGGGATAGTAGATTATTGAGTATCTCCTATCTATCTCATGTCGTCTGACGAAATTGTTGATTTTAGTGCTTTTGAACGTTGTCCCATTGTCGAAGATTACTCTACATGGGGCACCAGAATGGTAAACAATCTGACTTTTGAAAAATCGGAGGGCGTGCTGTGTTGTAACCTCTCGTAACGGCACTGTCTTTGCCCATTTAGAGAAGTAATCCGTAGCTGCGAGAATAAAATTGTGTCCCTTAACGGATGGAGGGTCTATCGAACCTATTATGTTCGTGCCCCAACACTCGAATGGCCATGAAGCAACGGTTGGGTGTAGCGCATTCGGAGGTTGGTGTAAGACCACCCCATGCACATGACATTGGTGACACATCCTGATTGTATCCATGCAATCAGACATTATTGCTGGCCAATAATATCCGAATCTTTTGATCTTCATTTTTATCTTTGGCCTTGACTGGTGAGCGCCACACAATCCGACATGTAATTTTTTGACAATATTTTGGGCTTCGGCTCTGCTTAGACATCGTAGCCACATCTGGTCGAATGATCTTCTGTAGAGGATATCACATATTATAGCTTATGACATGGCCCTTTTTGTAATGTGGTGCGCTTCAGACTTACTTTATGGCTTTTTTCTCATTTGGAAATATTCTATCAATAACTTACGCCAATCTTCGTTGATAGCAACAACCGCAATTGTCGTTTCTTATTCTTTTCCGAGCTTGTGTTGAGTTTCAAGGTCGATCTGAGACAAAACCTATCTTCCTTGTACTGTGATTTCTATGGAGTCCTTCGGGGGACATGCCAATTTTTTAGCAAGTTTTGCTAGAGCGTCGGCATAGGCATTATTTTCCCGGGGAATCAGGTAGAAAGTCACATTGGGAATCTGCTTCAATAGCTTCATTGCGTAGCGGTGATATTCTGCTAGTCTTGGTTTCAAAATTTTGTATTGTCCGGCGACTTGCTGGATGACGAGTTGAGAGTCACCGTAGATGGTGATATCTGTTATATCCATTGATATTGCCAATTCTAATCCGGTGATCAAGGCTTCATACTCAGCTTTTTTGTTTGTGCACGGCTCTGTCAAGTGGTATGAGAATCTCAACATACCCTTAACTGGTGTGATAATAATCAAACCAATCCCTGCCTTTCCTGGTATAATTGTTCTCAATCCTTTGTTTTTTTCGGCTGACGAAGCTCCATCGAAGTACATCTCTCAGCGTTGCACACCGGAGAATTCCATTTGTAATATCTGCTCATCTGGTAATTCATCATAAGAGGGGACCCAGCTGGAAGTGGGTGTGCAGCGAGAAAATCGGCTAAAATCTGTCCCTTGGTAGTGCGGAGGAGAACAAAAGTTTTATCAAATTGTAATAAAATTATTGACCACCTTGCTAAATGTCCAGAGAGTGTTGGTTGGTTCATCAAATATTACAATGTATTAACTTTCGAAATCAGGGTTATCCTATGAGAAAGCATGTATTGTCTAAGCTTTTATGTGGCAAAAATCAAAGTTAGAAAATGCTTCGCAATAGGCGGATACTTTACTTCCGTCGGTATTAAACGCCGACTCAAGTAGTACAGTGCATTTTCTTTACCCTCGTCATTGACTTGGGTTAAGAGGGCTCCAAGGGAGTCATCTAGGGCAGCGGTATAAAGTATCAAAGGCTTCCCTGGAATAGGGGCTGCCAAAATATGAGGTACCATTAAATATTGTTTAACTTCCTCGAAAGCCCATTGACATTTCTCTTCCAAAATAATTTTGGCATCCTTTCTAATTCATGCTGAGAAGGGCTGACACCTACCTGAGAGATTAGAAATAAAACATCTCAGACATGCCAACTTCCCTTAGAAGGAACATAGTTGTTTCAAGGTTTTGGGAGGAGGCATTTCCAAGATAGCTTTATTCTTATCCAGATCGATCTCGATTCCCCAATTACGGACAAGGAATCCTTGAAATTTCTCGGAGGTAACGCCAAATGCGCACTTTAAGGGATTCATCTTGAGATTGTATTGTCGTAATCATTCGAACGCAATCCTCAAATCACACAAATGGTCTATTTTTCGTTTACTTTTGATGACCCAATCATCCATGTAGCATTCCACTTGATTATGAATGAGGTCGTAAAAAATCTTCTTCATTGCACGTTGATATGTTGCTCCAGTGTTCTTCATTCCAAATGACATCACTGTGTAGTAGAAAATCCCAATAGGCGTTTAGAAGGCTGTGAGGGCCGCATCTTCTAGAGCCATCTTGATTTGGTTGTATCCCGACGATCTATCCATAAAGGAGAAAATTTCATGTGTCGAAGTGATTTCCACCATCATCTCCGGTATTGGCAGTGAGAATTCATCTTTTGGACTGCTTTATTTAAGTCTCTAAAGTCGACACAGACACATAATTATCCATTTTTCTTTTTAACTGGTACGATATTAGCTAACCATGTGGGGTATTGCTCTTCCCTTACAAAGTTAGCATCGATTAGTTTTTTGACCTCGGCAATGAATTGCTGCTCTATTTCGAGGTGCATTCTCCTTGGAGCCTGTTTCACTGGGTTCATATCTTTGTCTACCCCGAGTTTATGAACTACAACCTCTGCTGACAGTCCTGACATTTCATCATAAGTCCATGCAAAGCAATCTCTAAATTCTGACAATAACTTTATTAATTTGGTAGATTCTTCCTCGCTGAGTAAGGAACTTATAAAGGTTGGCCGGGGCTGCTCGTCGGCCCCGAGGTTGATTTCTTTCAACTCATCAACTTTTGACTTAATTTCTTCTTCAAATTCTAGTGGGGCATCTTCTATTAGCTGATTAGTAGACTCATCCTCCATATCGGGCAATCATCTTTCGATTCGCTAGAAACAACCATGCAAAATCTCGGATCATCCACTAGTCCGACTGCACCAAATTTGAGACCGTCTTTCGAGTTAGAAATTCGACTCCTAACATTCCATAATTTTTCAAAGAGTTGTAATTTATCTTTTAGCATCTGTTTTGGCAAATGTCCCTGCTGAATTAACTTTTGTACACAAGGTGAAAGTAACCAAAAGGTAATCCCATTAATTCATTAGAATTCTCATCAAAATTTGTAGAAGCACAGTAAAATTTGATCGGCTTTGAACCAGTGCTACGAACTTCCTCGACCTCTAAACTCTCGGCCTTTTGAGGGAGGACCAGAGTAAGGGTCACGACGTTCACATAATGGTTTATCCGATCATACATTGTCTCGTATTCACTTTTCTCTGCATCTTTTAAAGATATCTCATACCGAGGTTTCTTCTATTTTGTTGTTATTATTTATTCTTCAGAATCCTCTTCATCATTAATGTTGATGGTCGGCCTAGTTTGTTCAACAATCACGTCGGCTCTTCCTCGTCCACGTCCCCGGTCTCGGTCTCGGGTGTATGGGCTAAAAGAACCCCTACCAACTCGTGTGAAGAGATGATAGTAGACTGCCGAAACAGAGTTGAATGGCCTCTTCTTTGTGACTCATCTGAATCTTCGACTTCATTCGTCACAACTTCACGAGAGAAGACAATCTTCTTTAGAGGCGAGTAGTAAGCGGCGTCTTCATGAATGCTAACTTCATGAATTGAAAATGGTTATAAATCTCTCTTGATGCAATATTCTTGTCCTTCCTTGAATACTTAATACATTGATGTTGGAGGACAGAGCCATGTCATGCTCGTAAACCCATGGTCGACCAAGTAGAGCATTAAAAGAGGTCTCGACGCTGATGATATGGAATTTAGTTGTTGTTACTAGCTCTCCAACTTTCATAAGCAATGTAGTTGATCCAAGGGCTCTCTCTCCCTTTTGGTTGAATCCTCTTAACATCATCTTATCGGCTGTAAGCTCCTGAGTTTCAATATCCAAATATGCTAATGTCCGTATACTCATTAAGTTAAGTGATGCTACATGATCCACCAAAACTCTGGATAGTACAAATCGACTGATGTTAACGGAGATATAGAGCGGACGGTTGTGGTCGGCGGTACCAAGCAACAAATCCTCATCTGTGAAAGTTACCCCAGATTGTTCTTTCAATAAACAAACCTCATCCGAGGACGTGCTAGCCAGCTGAGCTAAGCAAATTTTCGGGTCAAGTAGAGCCTTGATTAGAGATTCTCTCATCTCCTTTGACAGGATAAGAACATCGAAAATGCTTAGTTTGGCCAGCAACTTCCTAAGATGTGGTAGTAGGTTGTAATCCACTTTGTTTGAACTTCCAGTTTTCCCTTGTGCATGTGTCTCTTTCATCGTTGGAGGTGGCTCATCCAGAGTAATCGCTTATTTTCCTTTTTCCATTGGAATTGTTCCCGAGGGTAACACTTTTCCTCTTCTCAAATATACCTCTGTTATCTCTTCTGACACTGTAGTTGACTCCTCAAGCGTCAATTCTGAATCTGAAGTAGTTGATGGCGATCATTATTCCTTTACATTCAAGGACTGGTTTGTCACTTCCCGAACTATCGTAACCAGTGTTGTTGACGTCTTCTTCTCCTTGGTTAATGGGTTCATCGGACTCAAGTACAATTCGAGGATCGCTTTGGGAATCGACCTCGAAGTTAGAGTGATCAAAATCAACTATGCTATTATCAAAGATAGTTAAAACGTAGCCGAAACCATCATCAATATATTCATAATACCCCGAAGGGGCAAAAAGATAATCATACATGGTCAGGGGTTCAAGGATTTTGTCCCCCGAATCCGAGACAACTAATCTAGCAGAGGCAGCCCCTATCGTACCCCCGACGCTATTAGTCTTCGCGACGTCGCTCTTTTCTTTCTTCTCAGGTTGTGGCAATTTCTCTGATGAAACTTCTATCTTCGGTTGAACAGGTTGTAGATTTTGAATGCTTGCCTGAACTGAAGCGACCTGAACCTGATCCAATATCTTTTGGGATGACTTGTTCCAAACTGTAGTCCATTCATTTCTTTTTGAGTACGGATCTATTGTGGTGATTGACTCAGCCGAAATCATATTTACAGAACTTCTTTCAGGTTCTTTTAAATATTCTTTCGGGATTGTTATATTCCCTTTTTTAAGGTTCTTCTTGAGCCAATCGTTGAAGATAAAACAATTCTCTATAGTGTTGTTTGTGATTTCTGGTCTCGTCAAAATATCTTAAAGTTCGGTGACACAAAACCCTTAGGGTGGGGTACGACATTGAACTTCTCCGGATAGAGTCTACCATTTAAAATTAATGCACCACCCTTAGATTGGGCTAAGGCCTCCTAAACTTTTTCGACCATTTCTTTAAGTTCCTTTCCTGGTATGACACTTTGGACAGAGTCTTTCTTTTGCTGATCATCCTTATTAGCCGCGACAACTTCCCTCCTTTCATTGGTGATGTGTATAATTTATGGTCGGTTGACTTCTAGAGAGGCTAACTGTTGTGGTTGAGACTATCCATTAACTGTAGCCATGATAGCCATGGTAGTGCCCATCTTTTCCATTCTTTTCTCCATTTGGCTGATTTGCTCATATTTTAGTAGAATAGCTTTACACAGATCATCTACAACAATTGCTTCAAGGAGAGGTTGGGCGTCGCGCGCAGATGCAATGGCTCTTGTTTTGATGACATGAATATCCATGAAATCTTCATTGAGATAGTCGTTAAAGTCAAATCTTCATCATCATCATGAACGAAAACTTTATATTCTCACGTTAACTCAAAAATCTCGACCTTGAGCTTCTCAACCTTTTGCTTCAATTATTGATTCTTATATCATCTTGAGATCTGAGGGACTCTGCTGAACATCCTCCACTTGTTCATCCAACTTGGTAGCAATAACTGTAACGATGTCGGATACATTGGACCCTTGCTTCATTCTATGATCCTGCTTTAAGGCTCATTGATTCATATTGGTACGACAACTTTAGGCACCCATACCTTTTTCTTCGATGGTGACGTCTTGAGACGGGCTCAACAGAGGCATTAGCATGCCGGAGAGAAGCATGCCCTCCATGGTGCAGACTAGAGAGAGTTCCGGGTAACTTCTTGATCTTTTCCTTTAGAACTTTAGAAACATCCTTATGACTGGTAACTGGTAGAATTTTCGGACCCAGAGGTGACTTAATCGGTCAACGGCTTGCAGGTCTTGGAGCGGCGACAGTAGAATCGGTGGTGATGACGGTAGTATCACCTCTGCTTCTCAGGTGGAACCTGATGGTAATGCGAGCAGGAAAAGTTTTAGTTGTTATTTGAGATCATGTAGCAGATTTGACATCTTAGAATTTCTCTCTTCATGTTAGAGGATACTACACATCCCACTCGTTTAAGTAATTCACTACCTAAACAATCCTTTTTGGTAGCTAGTCTCTAGAATACTGTACTGAGTCGGGTGATAGGAGCGGGTTTCATCCTCTCCCCACTATGTCCATGAGGTAACGGTAAAGTAGTACCAATCTTCTAGATAGTTTTGTACCCATTGATTTCTATTAAGGGATGGAACCTACTCCCTCGCAGAAGTGGATAGGTTTCTAACAATCCTAGTTCCGCCTGATGAGGAATTTTATCAACATACACCTCTTCAGAAATCTGGGCTTTAGCAACCTTCTGGAGCTTTCGCCTGCAGTTTCTTCTTTGTGACAAATTTAATGGCGCAGTTCTCAAACTTGACCTAATTTCAAACACTGATGGCGGGACGGTGAATCCTTCGATTGCTTCTTTAACGATTATAACCTAATTTCCTTAACGAAAATTGGAACAACTAGCTTAGCAGGTGCTGGGGCAGTAGTCTTTACCTTCTCGTAAGAAGGGAAATCTTGGGGATAGTTCAGGTTGAACTCAGCAGACGGCTCCTGAACTTTCGGAGCGGTAACTTTCATTATAACAAAGGGAGCCTGTCCGAGCAAAACATCTAGTTTATCGAATCCGACTCCAAACTTGATAGTGGGTGCAACATTGCGGGCATTGCGGNCCATGATAGCCATGGTAGTGCCCATCTTTTCCATTCTTTTCTCCATTTGGCTGATTTGCTCATATTTTAGTAGAATAGCTTTACACAGATCATCTACAACAATTGCTTCAAGGAGAGGTTGGGCGTCGCGCGCAGATGCAATGGCTCTTGTTTTGATGACATGAATATCCATGAAATCTTCATTGAGATAGTCGTTAAAGTCAAATCTTCATCATCATCATGAACGAAAACTTTATATTCTCACGTTAACTCAAAAATCTCGACCTTGAGCTTCTCAACCTTTTGCTTCAATTATTGATTCTTATATCATCTTGAGATCTGAGGGACTCTGCTGAACATCCTCCACTTGTTCATCCAACTTGGTAGCAATAACTGTAACGATGTCGGATACATTGGACCCTTGCTTCATTCTATGATCCTGCTTTAAGGCTCATTGATTCATATTGGTACGACAACTTTAGGCACCCATACCTTTTTCTTCGATGGTGACGTCTTGAGACGGGCTCAACAGAGGCATTAGCATGCCGGAGAGAAGCATGCCCTCCATGGTGCAGACTAGAGAGAGTTCCGGGTAACTTCTTGATCTTTTCCTTTAGAACTTTAGAAACATCCTTATGACTGGTAACTGGTAGAATTTTCGGACCCAGAGGTGACTTAATCGGTCAACGGCTTGCAGGTCTTGGAGCGGCGACAGTAGAATCGGTGGTGATGACGGTAGTATCACCTCTGCTTCTCAGGTGGAACCTGATGGGAATGCGAGCAGGAAAAGTTTTAGTTGTTATTTGAGATCATGTAGCAGATTTGACATCTTAGAATTTCTCTCTTCATGTTAGGGGATACTGCACATCCCACTCGTTTAAGTAATTCACTACCTAAACAATCCTTTTTGGTAGCTAGTCTCTAGAATACTGTACTGACTCGGGTGATAGGAGCGGGTTTCATCCTCTCCCCACTATGTCCATGAGGTAACGGTAAAGTAGTACCAATCTTCTAGATAGTTTTGTACCCATTGATTTCTATTAAGGGATGGAACCTACTCCCTCGCAGAAGTGGATAGGTTTCTAGCAATCCTAGTTCCGCCTGATGAGGAATTTTATCAACATACACCTCTTCAGAAATCTGGGCTTTAGCAACCTTCTGGAGCTTTCGCCTGCAGTTTCTTCTTTGTGACAANCGCCTGATGAGGAATTTTATCAACATACACCTCTTCAGAAATCTGGGCTTTAGCAACCTTCTGGAGCTTTCGGCTGCAATTTCTTCTTTGCGACAGATTTAATGGCGCAGTTCTCAAACTTGACCTAATTTCAAACACTGATGGCGGGACGGTGAATCCTTCGATTGCTTCTTTAACGATTATAACCTAATTTCCTTAACGAAAATTGGAACAACTAGCTTAGCAGGTGCTGGGGCAGTAGTCTTTACCTTCTCGTAAGAAGGGAAATCTTGGGGATAGTTCAGGTTGAACTCAGCAGACGGCTCCTGAACTTTCGGAGCGGTAACTTTCATTAACGAGAATGAGAAACAAAGAAAAAGAGATAGAGAACGAGAGAAGAAGGACAAGGAAGAAGTTCTGTGTTTAACCCTTGCAGGAGAAGAGAAGAAACTGTATAGGAGAAGGAAGAAGGGGTCGTTTCTAGCCCTAGCATGCGGCTTCTGTATATGAAGGAGAAGAAGTCCCTATGGGATTCCTGTGCGAAAGAAAAGGAAGGAGGTGTTCTCGCATGCTTCTCTTACCAAGGATTCGACATCTTCCTAGAATAGACACCGAAGAAGACAGAAGAAGATGCCCGCACACGCACGCACGCACGTACAGACACAGACACAAACATATACATATAGGTACATATTAATTAAAGAAAAAGTTTGATTTATTTAGTTTATAATTAACATTTAATGAAATGTTAATTTCTAATAGCAATTAAGATTGAAGAACATTTGAACCAATAAAATTTGGAGAAATTAAGTTAGGGAGACAAAAAAGTAAGATAAAGGTAAGTAATTACTTTTTTATATGTATTATTATGATATTTTATTAAATAAAGACTTGAATTATTACTTTGGATAGCTATTTTTATAATTATGCATATTGCAAGTTAATAAGAATCATTGAAATGAATGAAACGATAAAAAAGAAAAATGATTGTTCAAGGACTTCAAAAACGAGATATGTAATGGAAATTAAATGTAAAGTTTAAGCCATACAAAATTGCTCTCAGATGATATTGATAGAGGAGGTGATATACCCGTGCATGTAGGGAGCCTGTCCGAGCAAAACATCTAGTTTATCGAATCCGGCTCCAAACTTGATAGTGGGTGCAACATTGCGGGCATTGCGTCTTGTCGGCAAGTTGCAGGAGAAGACGAGCATAGGGAACGCCATTGCAGCAGCTTCAAAAGAAAGCTCTGCAGTAAGTTATTTGGCCAATACCTTGTAACTTTAGTGCGAACACTAAAAGTTAACATTGGCCGATATGTAGACTGGGTAATTCTTTATTTAATTTTAGTTTGTGAAGATTTTAAAATTTAGTAAAAATAGTTTTAATGTAGAAGGATTTAATTAACTAAGTAAGAAATTTTAAAGAGCAAGTGCAGCACAACACAATTTGATTTAATTTACAAAATATCATACCAAATCCCAAAAGAGATGAAAGGGAAAGTAAAGTCTAGGATCCAGTGCAGGACCAACTTCACAGCAAATATCGTCCTGGCGGAACTAGTCCACCAACACACCTATTTGGGGCTGACCCCACACAAAGTTGAAAAGTCCTAATGAACTTTTGAACCTCTCTGCTCAAAGGTGATTAAACAGATGGTTCTGAATTCCAAAAGAGTTGACCGTACTTACCTAAGAAAGAAATAGGTGAAGCATGCCAACAGTAGAAGGTTAATTTGGTTCATATTGGACATAGACACATTATCGATGTATGAAGATAATATTCTCGGATTCGAATAGAGAGAAAATCTTGTCCCCCTAAGGAGTCGCTAGAACTTGTCGACATTATTTTTAGCGGTCGTCTTGTGGAAGCTGTTGGTCGCCGAAATCAAAATCTCGTCCCCCGCTTCAAAGGGACAATTAATATATATATATATATATATATATAT
>JXCR01148590.1:101089-119973 GCA_002079205.1 Phalaenopsis hybrid cultivar | reverse complement strand
AAGGTGTATCCAACAAACCCAAAGTTATGACTTATTGAATCCCGAAAGATCTTAATGGATGATTCTAGAATGAAATATAACAAGTTCAATTTATTCTTTAGATACTCAAGAGATTTCAAAGTATTCAGGGGATGACCCCAGACTACTTTGAAGATCTCTTGAAATGTCCAAGTTTATTCTGAACTTATCATATTATTCCATTAATCATCCCAGACCAATTTAAAATTACCTCAATACTCGATAAAATTTAACATTTTTATTGTCCCGAGAACATGGTACCCAATTAAACAGTTGATATTTCACTTAAAGGTTATGTAGGTGAGCTCCCCTACGACAAGTTTCAGTGATTAAAGACCTTTGTACCCGCCACTAAAGCTAGGCTTGTAGTGTTATTCATCAACCATGTTATCCTCTAAATCTCATCAAATGAATTAAATATCATGCCTAGATCACTACCATGCCCTTTAATAAATCTAATGGGACGAAGATTAGCAATATTAAAATTTTAATTTAGGTGATATTGATTCTGATTAAAAGAAGTCAAATCACTTATTAATTGTGGACTTAATCAGAAGTGAAACATCCTCTCCCTAATTTAAGCCCATCACTTGAGAATCATTTGATTTTGATCAACATCCAAATCTGATAATTTAGAAAATTTAAAATTTTATTCTTATCATGGAAAGGTGACAAGTTGATTTCTACATGTTACCCATTATGTTTCATATATTCAAACATGTTAAATTAGGATCAAAATTGTCCATTTCCCCTTTGATTATTCTTAAATTTTGATTAAGGGACCAAGATCTAGAATGACCACTTTACCCTTGGGGCTCTTCACCTCATAACTCATGAAGCATAATTAAAGTGACGNATTGTCCATTTCCCCTTTGATTATTCTTAAATTTTGATTAAGGGACCAAGATCTAGAATGACCACTTTACCCCTGGGGCTCTTCACCTCATAACTCATGAAGCATAATTAAAGTGACTTAAGAGACTTTTAGAGTACTTTACCCATAGGGTAATTAAAACATCAAAGGAGAAAAATGTGGTTTTTTATATTTTAATTTAAATAATTATTTTAACTTAGAAAAAAGGATTTTTCTTTTTTTTTTTTTAAATGATCAAAGTGAAGTTTTTGGTTTATGAGAAAAGTATTAGAGGTTCTCTAAAAATACCATGATTTTTTGAATCAAAATTGTAATTTAATTTGATAATTATTTAATGATTTCTAGTGATTTAATTAAATAGAAAATGTGTCTTATTTACAAAAATTACCTTTTAAAATTTTTAGTAAATCTCTCTGAGTCCAAATAACACAGAGAATAAATTTTATAATTTCATGATTTTTAATTTTATTATTATAATTACTTATAATGAGAAAATTAGGAAAATACATTTTAACCCTTTAGAAATTTATTCTTAACTTAGAAAAATTGAGAAAAATATTTTAATGAGTCTCAAGTAATCAAGGAACAATTAGGAACATTCGAAAATATTTTTTGTATTTTTGGAATTTTTAATTATTTTTAATTCAAAATAGAGCCCAAAATAAAGTATTTTATCAAAAATGACTTTATTTTTTCTAAATGATCCAGACCAGCAGGAACTCAAAAGATCACTTTTCATAATCTTCCTAAGTATATTTAATTTAATATAATTATTTTTGTACAAAAATACAATGCTTCTTGAAAAATCAACTTTAGTGCTTAATCTTAATCAAATAATTTTCAAATTTTTATAGTGGGTTAACATGATTTTTACACAAAATGTGAAATTGATTTTGTTGATTTTTTTAATATTTAATTTATATAAATTAATACAAGATACACGCACTTAATTAAATGTAGTTTTTTACAAAATTGTTCAAACCATCATGATTTTTTTCATAGACTTCTCTTACCACAGGAAACCTAATAAAATTTATCGCGTAATTTTTCATTTGATATTTTAGTTTACCTAATTAATTTAAGCCAAAATAGTCATTTTAGCTTGAAAATTAGAGTTAGGAGCTTAGAGATGTCCTCTGACCTTGGAAAAATCAGAGGACATAGCCTCTGTCATGAGGAACAAACCCTCAAATTTTCAAGCCAAGGTGAGCAATACTTAGCCATATTGAATTGAAATACCACAGTGAGTATTTAATTAATTAAAAATTAAAGTGTAATTAAATAATTTTTATTTTTCGTCCACGTTATTCTCCTCTGCTCATTGAGGGAGAGGGTATTTTTAATTTATTTTTATGATTTTTTTAGGAAAATTTATGATTTTTTAAACAACTTATATTTATTTAAATCTTAAAAATCCATAATTTTCTATTCATCTCAGTCAGCGCCACATAAACGCGTGACCGCTCCGAAGCTCCACGCGGCGTCTCTTATTTCGGTGCTGCTGTCTGACTCAGCAACCACGGATCCCGCTGTTCACAGTTCGTTACCTCGTTCGACTTGACCTCGTCCGTTCGTCTAATACACGCAAGATCAAACGGTCCTCCGTCATCGCCCCCGATGAGAAAAACCCATGAGCCGTTAAACTTCTAGACCTAAAATCTCGCTCGATACTCAACCGAATAACATGGGGGTTGTTCCTACACCATTTACTTATGATGAACACATCCATGTGGTTACCATGCTATGAAATCAAACTTCACTTTCACATTTGGTGAAAACTGAGCTCAAGAGTAGGGTTTATGGCCTATGCCTTTGTTTAAGAGGGGAGGCTCCAATCAGATGCTTGTCGAAGCTTCAGTGGAGTCCAAGGAACCTCTTGGATGTGTTGGTTTCCTCTGTTGTAAGCTCTAAGTAGAAGTCCAGTGAAATGGGGTGCAACCTTGCTCTAGGAGTGGTTTGGAGAGCTCAACACAGGGTGATTTCAATTGGAATCTTCCTCCCTTGCTAAGGGAAAGCTCAAGAGTTGTTCAGTTTGATATTTGGAGGATCTTTGGAGGATGGCCAAAATTTTTCCTGATTTTCTCAAAAATTGGGCTCTACTGGTGGGACAAATGGCTAGGAGATGGTATCAATAAGCTTAGGGAGTCTTGTAGGAGCTCTAGAAGAAAGTTGACAGAGTTTCCCCAAGGAAAATGGCTTGCCTTATCTTTTGGCCATGGGAGAGGGGTTTGAATAAAAAGGGGTTAGGATGGATGTCAAGGCCATTTAGTGGGTGTAAAACAATGCTTATGTGGAGGGTTTAAAGGTGCCAAAACCAAGTGGAATTGGCCAGTTGAGATGGGTGAGTTTCGGTTTTAATGGAGGCTTGAGGGCTCTTGGTTTTGGTGTTTTGGGGCAACTAGGGTTGTTTTTTAGCGCAGGGGTGGTGGCCAGGCAGCCAGTGAACTAGGGTGAGGTTTAATTATGCTTAACTCCTAATAGTATCACATGATGGCAAGTATATTTTGGTTTAGGCCTCTAAAAGAATAAGATCCCTTAAATCAAGGGACAATAGGCACGTAGCCATCTAGGGTGGGCTAGGTCAGTCTAGCCTGGTCACTAGGGTCCAGAAGTTGGTNAATGGCTAGGAGATGGTTGCAATAAGCTTAGGGAGTCTTGTAGGAGCTCTAGAAGCAATTTGACAGAGTTTCCCCAAGGAAATTGGCTTGCCTTATCTTTTGGCCATGGGAGAGGGGTTTGAATAAAAAGGGGTTAGGTTGGATGTCAAGGCCATTTAGTGGGTGTAAAACAATGCTTATGTGGAGGGTTTAAAGGTGCCAAAACCAAGTGGAATTGGCCAGTTTAGATGGGTGAGTTTCGGTTTTAATGGAGGCTTGAGGGCTCTTGGTTTTGGTGTTTTGGGGCAACTAGGGTTGTTTTTTAGCGCAGGGGAGGTGGTCAGGCAGCCAGTGAACTAGGGTGAGGTTTAATTATGCTTAACTCCTAGTAGTATCACATGATGGCAAGTATATTTTGGTTTAGGCCTAAAAAAGAATAAGATCCCTTAAATCAAGACAATAGGCACGTAGCTCATCTAGGGTGGGCTAGGTCAGTCTAGCCTGGTCACTAGGGTCCAGAAGTTGGCTGTAAAAGCTTTAGCTTGATGAAATTTGCATGGCTTGGTCAATTTTGGTGCATCGGTTCAATTTGGGTCAAATTGGCTTGAAGATGGGTTTGGGTTGGGCTAGCCATGACATTAGACTCAATTGATTGAGCAACTTGGTGTAGCTGATTGTCATAAAGAGTATAGAAAAGATTTGTAGTGATTTTGAATTGATTTGAAGGGCCAATTTGAAGGATTTTGGCCATTTAGTCAATTTGGGGATGTTGGGTTAGACTTGGGATTAGGCTAGGCTATAGTTAGGCTATGTCCAAATTAAGAGTTCAAAATGGTCTAAGGGTGTTATGAAGAGTTCTCAACATTAAATCGGTGTCAATTTTGGGATTAGGACATTTAATTTGGTGGAATTTTGAGACATGACTAAATTATGTCAAAATTGGGGATTTTGGACTAAGTTGATTTTGAGTGAAATTGAGGTTTGACCAAGGCCAATTGAAGGTTTAATTTGGTATCTGGAAGTGTTTTGAAGAGTTTATGATGCAAAATTGCAGCAATTGAATAGATTTGGGGTTCAATTAGTGAGATTTTGATTTTGTGCCAAATTGGGGTTTTTTTTTTATTTGGGTTGAAATTTGATTCCAATGTGGGTCAATTAGGCTTGGATTTTGTTTAAATCAAGCTTGTACATGATGGATTTGAGTTTAGGATTAAATTGGAGAAGATTCATATCAAATTGATGGACATTTGGGGTGAATTAGGGTAACTGGGCCTTTTAAAGACAATTTACGGCTTTTGGTCAAAATAGGTCAAATTGGTCAAATTTAGTTCAATTGAAGAGTCTAAAGTTGTTTTGGGGATATTTGAAATGATTTTGGTGGTTTTGGGAAAGCTTAGGCCACCAAGGTTATTTTGGTAATTTTGGCAATTTGAGAAGGTTTTGTGTAATTTGGGTAGTTTCAAATGGTTTGAAATGATTTTTGAATAAATTTGAGTATTTTTGGTGAAATTGGGAATTTTGGTCAATTTTAATGTTTGGGGGTATTTTAGTGAACTGGGTAGATTTGGGGGACAAAAGGCTAAGTTAGGTACTTTTGTGAAATTGAGGTGCTAACCACCCTATTTAAGCTATGGACCAATGGACTCTCCATTTTGGTACTCTATGTATTGGTCTTATCTAAACCCTAGCCTAGGATTAGTGGGTTTAGAGGACCATGATCAAGGGATCAAAGTCGACAAGTTTGTGTTCGGGGTTGTGAGTGGGATGTAATGTGCAAGTGAGTGACAGTTTATGTACCAGCTCAAGACTAACACCCAAAGGGTTGACCCTAAGGCCGAACAATACTTTGGGGACTCCCCTTGAGCTCCTTCATATTGCCCCCACCTTCTAAGTGCTAGAGGTTAGGACCAATATGTGGAACTTCAAGTAGAGTAAGAAAGAGTTTAGAATTTCTAATGGTGAGGGTTCCTTTTCTAGTCATCTAGGAATAGTCAACAGGAAAGTCCTATGACTAGACCCAAGGCTACTAAAGAGGAAACTATACCTCAACCAAAAGTCTGGTCAATAGTTGTTTATTAGCGCGTGTATATTGAGGTTAATTACAAAATTTGGACCCGGTCATAGAAATTTGGCCACATAGATAACTCCAAAATAATCAAAGTTTCAAAGTTTCAAAGCAAGCGAAGGCAAGAAGCATCAGGTTGCATAATAGGGTTTCAAATATAGTCCATTTATTTGTAACATGGGTCTTTCGCCCTGGAACTCCATTAACTGGTAGGCTCCTCCTATGTAGACCTTTTCAACGACAAATGGTCCTTCCCAAGTTGGCTCGAATTTTCCACCTATTTTGCGGCGTGCAAGAATATGTCTTTTGAGTACGAGTACAAGGTCACCAACTTTGAATGTCCTTGGGCAGACCAATTTGTCATGAGCTTGTACTATCTTCGCTTGGAAAAGCTCCAAATGTTGTTGTGCTTCTAGTCGTTTTCCCTCGAGACTCTCCAGTTCTTCAAGTTTTAGTTTTGCATTTTCCTCTATTATGAGTTGGTTGGCAATAGCAACTCTAAGAGACGGTGTCTGGATTATAGCGGTAGCACGGCTCAGACCCATACACGAGCATATAGGGTGTACACTGAGTGGGAGTCCTGAAAGTCATCTGGTTGGCCCACAAGGCTTCTAATAATTTTTTGTGCCAATCCCTTTTGTTTTCATCCAGGGTTTTCTTCAAAGTCTGTACTAATGTTTTGTTGAAGGCTTCAATCAAATCATTTGCTCTGGAATAGTAAATCGTAGAGTATCTTCAATCTATCCCATGTCTCTTGACGAAATTATTGATTTTTTTTGCTTCTGAAAGCCATCCCATTTCCGGAAATTATTCTTCACGGTACTCCAAAAGGTAGGCAATTTGGCTTTTGAAAACATGAAGGACTTGTTGTGTCGTAACCTCATGCAACGGTACTGCCTCTGCCCATTTGGAGAAGTAATCTGTAGCGACAAGTATAAACATGTGTCCTTTGGAAGATGGAGGGTTTATCAGACCTATCATGTTCATGCTCCAGCACTCGAATGACCACGAGGCAACAGTTGGGTGTAGCACATTTGGAGGGTGGTGTAAGACCACCTCATGCAGTTGGCATTGGTGACATTTTCTGGTTGTATCCATGCAGTCAGACATCATTGCTGACCAATAATACCCGAGTCTTTTTATCTTCATTTTCATTTTCAGCCTTGACTGGTGAGCACCACACAATCCAACATGTACTTCTTTGATAATATTCTGTGCTTCAGCTCTGTTCAAACACCGTAGTCACATCTGGTCGAATGATCTTCAATAGAGAACGTTTCCCACCAGGGCGTAAGACATGACCCTTTTTGTGATATGATGTGTTTCAGACTTGTCTTCTAACAGCATTCCAGTATGCAAATATTCTATTAATGGCTTACACCAATCTTTACTGATGTCTGCAGTTGTATTTATTGCTTCTTCTTTTCCGAGCTTGTTTAGAGTTTTGAGATCAATCTGAGACAAGACTTGTTTTCCTTGCACTGTGATTTCAATGGAATCCTCCGGGGGACATGCCATTTCCTTAGCAAGTTTTGCTAGAGCATCGGCATGGGCATTATCTCCCCTAGGAATCCGATAGAAAGTTACATCAGGAATCTGCTCCAGGAGCTTCATCGTGTACTGATGGTATTCTGCTAATCTTGGTTTCAAAATTCTATATTGTCCGGCGACTTGCTGGTTGACGAGTTGGGAGTCGCCATAGATGACAATGTTTGTTTTATCCATTAAGATTGTCATTCCCAATCCGGTGATTAAAGCTTTATATTCTGCTTTGTTGTTGGTGCACGACTCTGTCAGGTGGTATGAGAACCTCAACAAACTCTTATCTGGTGTGATAAAGATTAAACTGATCCCTGCTTTGCCTGGTATAACTATGTNGACCATGATCAAGGGATCAAAGTCGACAAGTTTGTGTTCGGGGTTGTGAGTGGGATGTAATGTGCAAGTGAGTGACAGTTTATGTACCAGCTCAAGACTAACACCCAAAGGGTTGACCCTAAGGCCGAACAATACTTTGGGGACTCCCCTTGAGCTCCTTCATATTGCCCCCACCTTCTAAGTGCTAGAGGTTAGGACCAATATGTGGAACTTCAAGTAGAGCAAGAAAGAGTTTAGAATTTCTAATGGTGAGGGTTCCTTTTCTATTCATCTAGGAATAGTCAACAGGAAAGTCCTATGACTAGACCCAAGGCTACTAAAGAGGAAACTATACCTCAACCAAAAGTCTGGTCAATAGTTGTTTATTAGCGCGTGTATATTGAGGTTAATTACAAAATTTGGACCCGGTCATAGAAATTTGGCCACATAGATAACTCCAAAATAATCAAAGTTTCAAAGTTTCAAAGCAAGCGAAGGCAAGAAGCATCAGGTTGCATAATAGGGTTTCAGATATAGTCCATTTATTTGTAACATGGGTCTTTCGCCCTGGAACTCCATTAACTGGTAGGCTCCTCCTATGTAGACCTTTTCAACGACAAATGGTCCTTCCCAAGTTGGCTCGAATTTTCCACCTATTTTGCGGCGTGCAAGAATATGTCTTTTGAGTACGAGTACAAGGTCACCAACTTTGAATGTCCTTGGGCAGACCAATTTGTCATGAGCTTGTACTATCTTCGCTTGGAAAAGCTCCAAATGTTGTTGTGCTTCTAGTCGTTTTCCCTCGAGACTCTCCAGTTCTTCAAGTTTTAGTTTTGCATTTTCCTCTATTATGAGTTGGTTGGCAATAGCAACTCTAAGAGACGGTGTCTGGATTATAGCGGTAGCACGGCTCAGACCCATACACGAGCATATAGGGTGTACACTGAGTGGGAGTCCTGAAAGTCATCTGGTTGGCCCACAAGGCTTCTAATAATTTTTTGTGCCAATCCCTTTTGTTTTCATCCAGGGTTTTCTTCAAAATCTGTACTAATGTTTTGTTGAAGGCTTCAACCAAACCATTTGCTCTGGAATAGTAAATCGTAGAGTATCTCCAATCTATCCCATGTCTCTTGNTATCCATTAAGATTGTCATTCCCAATCCGGTGATTAAAGCTTTATATTCTGCTTTGTTGTTGGTGCACGACTCTGTCAGGTGGTATGAGAACCTCAACAAACTCTTATCTGGTGTGATAAAGATTAAACTGATCCCTGCTTTGCCTGGTATAACTATGTCTGATCCTTTGTCTTTTCTGGCAGACGAAGCGTCGTCGAAGTATATCTCCCAAGGTTGCGCGCTGGAGAATTCCATTTGTAGTATTTTCTCGTCTGGTAACTCATCGGTTAGAGAGGACGCAGCTGACAGTGGGTGTGCAGCGAGAAAGTCTGCTAGTATCTGTCCCTTAATAGCACGGAGGGGAACAAAAGTTATATCAAATTGCAATAAGATTATTGACGATCTTGCTAAACGTTTGGAGAGTGTCGGTCTGGTCATCAGATATTACAATGGATTAACTTTCGAGATTAGGGTAACTTATGGAAAGCATGTAATGTCTATGCTTTTGGGGGGCAAAAATCAATGTCAGACAATGCTTCTCAATTAGTGGATACCTTATCTCCGTCAGTATTAGGAGACCACTCAAGTAGTAGAGTGCATTTTCTTTACCCTCATCATTAACTTGGGCTAAGAGGGCTCCAAGAGAGTCGTCTAAGGTCACGGTATAAAGTATCAACGGTTTCCCTGGAATAAGGGCTGCCAAGACAGGAGGTGTCATTAAATTTTGTTTAACGTCCTCGAAAGCCCGCTGGCATTTTTCTTTCCAAATGAATTTGGCGTCCTTTTTAATTAATTCCGAGAAGGGCTTACACTTACTTGAGAGATTAGAACTAAAGCGTCTTAGATATGCCAACTTCCCCTAGAAGGAACGTAGTTGTTTTAAGGTTTTAGGAGGAGGCATTTCCAAGATAACTTTAATCTTATCCANAGGTCACGGTATAAAGTATCAACGGTTTCCCTGGAATAAGGGCTGCCAAGACAGGAGGTGTCATTAAATTTTATTTAACGTCCTCGAAAGCCCGCTGGCATTTTTCTTTCCAAATAAATTTGGCGTCCTTTTTAATTAATGCCGAGAAGGGCTGACATTTACTTGAGAGATTAGAAATAAAGCGTCTTAGATATGCCAACTTCCCCTAGAAGGAACGTAGTTGTTTTAAGGTTTTAGGAGGGGCATTTCCAAGATAACTTTAATCTTATCCGGGTCGATCTCGATTCCCCGATGACGGACAACAAATCCCATAAATTTTCTGGAGGTAACGCCAAAGGCGCACTTTAAGGGACTCATTTTAAGGTCATATCGTCATAACCGTTCAAACATGATCCTCAAATCGTACAAATGGTCTATTTTTTGTTTACTTTTGATGACCAAATCATCCACTTAACATTCTACTTGGTTGTGAATGAGGTCGTTGCGCACTGATATGTTGCTCCGACATCCTTTAAACCGAATGGCATCACTGTGTAGCAGAAAATTCTAATCGGTGTTTTGAAGGGTGTAAGTGTNAGGCTCATCAAGTTAAGAGATGCTCCAGGATCTACTAAAACTCTGGACAACACAAATTTGTCGATGTTGACGTAGATGTAGAGTGGACGGTTGTGGTCGATGGTACCGAGCAGCAAGTCTTTGTCTATGAAGGTTACCTCAGGCTGTTCTTTCAGCGAACAAACTTCATCTGAGGATGTGTTGGCCAACTGAGCTAAGCAAATTTCTGGGTAAAGCAAAGCTGTAACCAGAGACTCTCTCATGTCCTTTGACAGGATCAGAGAGTCGTAGATGCTTAATCGGGCCGGAAACTTCTTGAGATGAGCTATCACGTTGTAATATACTTTGTATGATCCTTTCAATTTATCTCGATTATGTGATTCTTCCGTAGGTGGAGGTGGAGGTATCTCTTCTCGGGTCATTATCTGCTTTCCTTTATCTGTTCGAGCTGTTCTTGGTGGTAACACATTTTCGCTCCTTAAGTTAACCTCTGTGATTTCTTCTTGATATCATTGTTGATTCTTCCGATATTTTTTTCTCTTCGTAGGAAAGATTTAAGTTGATGGTAAGCGGTGTACCGTGATGCTCGAGAATTGGCTCCTCGTTATCGGTGCTGTTGTAAACGGTATCATTGATGTCTTCTTTGAACTTGACAACGAGTTCATTAGACTCAAGTACAATTTGAGAATCATTTTGGGGATCAAGATCGANCAGTCGTAAGCTTTTTAACTTCAATATTCAAATAGGTCAATGCTCGTAGGCTCATCAAGTTAAGAGATGCTCTAGAATCTACTAAAACTCTGGACAACACAAATTTATCGATGTTGACGGAGATGTAGAGTGGACGGTTGTGGTCGATGGTACCGAGCAGTAAGTCTTTATCTATGAAGGTTACCCCAGGCTGTTCTTTCAGCGAACAAACTTCATCTGAGGATGTGCTGGCCAACTGAGCTAAGCAAATTTCTGGGTCAAGCAAAGCTGTAACCAGAGACTCTCTCATGTCCTTTGACAGGATCAGAGAGTCGTAGATGGTTAATCGGGCCGGAAACTTCCTGAGATGAGCTATCACGTTGTAATATACTTTGTATGATCCTTTCAATTTATCTCGATTATGTGATTCTTCCGTAGGTGGAGGTGGAGGTGGAGGTATCTCTTCTCGGGTCATTATCTGCTTTCCTTTATCTGTTCGAGCTGTTCTTGGTGGTAACACTTTTTCGCTCCTTAAGTTAACCTCTATGATTTCTTCTTGATATCATTGTTGAATCTTTCGATATTTTTTTCTCTTCGTAGGAAAGATTTAAGTTGATGGTAAGCGGTGTACCGTGATTCTCGAGAATCGGCTCCTCGTTATCGGTGCTGTTGTAAACGGTATCATTGATGTCTTCTTTGAACTTGACAACGAGTTCATCAGACTCAAGTACAATTTGAGAATCATTTTGGGGATCAAGATCGTAGCTAGATTGGTCATAATTAGTTATGTTATCACTAGAAACAGTTAAAACGTAACCGAAATCACAATCATTATATTCATAAGACCCCGAAGGAACAATAAGATAATCATACAAAGTCAAGGGTTCAAGGATTTTCTTCTCCGAATCTGAGACAACTAATCTAGTGGAGGCAGCCCCTATCCTACCCCCTGTGCTATCAATCTTTGTAGTGATGCTTCTCTTCTTCTTTGTCTATGATGATGACGGCTCTCCTGACAAAATCTTCATCTCGGGCTTAGTATGTTGCGGACTCTGAATGGAGGCTTGTCTTGATGCAGACTGGATCTTGTTCAGTATTTTTTTGGATGATATGCTCCAAACCTCATTCCATCCTTCTTCTCTGGTATACGCAGAAGATTATTTGGATGGATCCCGTATTTGATTGAGGACCCTCTTGAGTTCATCCCAAGTTGTACTCCATCCATCTGTTCCAGAATACAGATCGATTGGGGAGATTGGCTCGGCCGAAATCATATTTATGGAAACTTTTTCAGGTTCTTTTAAATATTCTTTTGGGATTTTTATGTTCTCTTCTTTAAGGTTCCTTTCGAGCCAGTCTTTAAAGACGAAGCATTTTTCTATAGTGTGCCCAAGCAACTGGTGGTATGGGCAATAATCTGGTTCATTCTTCTTATCCACCTCTTCGGACTTCTTCGGATCTGGTAGTCTGAACTCTGGCTTCTTCATCAGACTTTTGAATATTTTAGGTATAGCTTCATCTTTGAAAGAATACATCATTTTACGTTGCTCTGACAGGGACATTTTCTTATCCCCTGTTCGAGGTGATCCTTCTTGAGGCGGTCGCTGGTTAGATTGACTACTTTGTTTCTGAGCGTAGTGTGACGAAGACTGGCGAAGCTCTTCTACATATATCTTTATCAGCTGCTTTCCTTTGTCGAAGTTCAATACTACTCCTGATTTCTTTTAGAACACTCTGTTTACCTTAGCCTTTTCGTGTGGCTCCATGTGCTTAATTTCCTCTTGAAGGCTGTTGGCTTTACTGAGTAGTTTCTCTAACGATTTGATGGTGAGTCCCTTGAGATGAAAGCTACTGGCCCATGGATGCTTTTGAGTAGAATTTCAACCACATGATGTTCCTGTAGCTAAGGTTCACATTTCATGCTATGGTTTCTCCACCTTNAGGCTTGTCTTGATGCAGACTGGATCTTGTTCAGTATTTTTTTGGATGATATGCTCCAAACCTCATTCCATCATTCTTCTCTGGTATACGCAGAAGATTATTTGGATGGATCCCGTATTTGATTGAGGACCCTTTTGAGTTCATCCCAAGTTGCACTCCATCCATCTGTTCCAGTATACAGATCGATTGGGGAGATTGGCTTGGCCGAAATCATATTTATGGAAACTTTTTCAGGTTCTTTTAAATATTCTTTCGGGATTTTTATGTTCTCTTCTTTAAGGTTCCTTTCGAGCGAGTCTTTAAAGACGAAGCATTTTTCTATAGTGTGCCCAAGCAACTGGTGGTATGGGCAATAATTTGGTTCATTCTTCTTATCCAACTCTTCGGACTTCTTCAAATCTGGTAGTCTGAACTCTGGCTTCTTCATCAGACTTATGAATATTTTAGGTATAGCTTCATCTTTGAAAGAATACATCATTTTACGTTGCTCTGACAGGGACATTTTCTTATCCCCTGTTCGAGGTGATCCTTCTTGAGGCGGTCGCTGGTTAGATTGACTACTTTGTTCATGAGCGTAGTGTGACGAAGGCTGGCGAAGCTCTTCTGCATATATCTTTATCAACTGCTTTCCTTTGTCGAAGGTCAATACTACTCCTGATTTCTTTTAGAACACTCTGTTTACCTTAGCCTTCTCGTGTGGCTCCATGTGCTTAATTTCCTCTTGAAGGCTGTTGGCTTTACTGAGTAGTTTCTCTAACGATTTGATGGTGAGTCCCTTGAGATGAAAGCTACTGGCCCATGAATGCTTTTGAGTAGAATTTCAACTACATGATGTTCCTGTAGCTAAGGTTCACATTTCATGCTATGGTTTCTCCACCTCAAAATATAGTCCACCAAAGTTTCACTAGGCTTTTGCTTTTCTATCATGAGCTCTCCAATAGACACATGGTGTTGTGCCCCCGACAAATCTTTTCACAAACAGCTGTTCCAACTTGTAAAATGTTTTAACTAACCCGTTGAGTAAATCAGCGTACCAGTCAAAAGCAATTCTTGACAAGCTGCTGACAAACAGCTGGAAGAGTAGAGCTTCACTATTTCTTGTGTTGCCACAGCTGACTCGGAAATGTGCTATATGTTGTCTGGGATTCCCAGTCCCATCAAATATCTTGAANTTCACTAGGCTTTTGCTTTTCTATCATGAGCTCTCCAATAGACACATGGTGTTGTGCCCCCGACAAATCTTTCCACAAACAGCTGTTCCAACTTGTAAAATGTTTTAACTAACCCGTTGAGCAAATCAGCGTACCAGTCAAAAGCAATTCTTGACAAGCTGCTGACAAACTGCTGGAAGAGTAGAGCTTCACTATTTCTCGTGTTGCCACAGCTGGCTCGGAAAATGTGCTATATGTTGTCTGGGATTCCCAGTCCCATCAAATATCTTGATGTTTTGGGCCACAAAACCCTTGGGGAAAAGCGCGGCATCGAATTCCTCCGGGTAAGGTCTACTTTTTAGAACCAATGCCCCACCCCTATATTGGGTTAAGGCGTCCCGCACTTTTTTAACCATTTGCTTGAATTCCTTTTCTGGTATTGCACCTGATGGAGTATCCTTTCTATGTTGCTCGTCTCTGTTTGCTGAAGCAACCTCTCTCCTTTTATCTGTGATGTGCATGATTTTCGGCTAATTGATCTTTGAAGAAGCCAATTGCGACGCTTGTGATTGCCCCTGNTTTAACCATTTGCTTGAATTCCTTTTCTGGTATTGCACCTGATGGAGTATCCTTTCTATGTTGCTCGTCTCTATTTGCTGAAGCAACCTCTCTCCTTTCATCTGTGATGTGCATGAATTTCGGCTAATTGATCTTTGAAGAAGCCAATTGCGACGCTTGTGATTGCCCCTAAATAGTGGCTATAGCGGTCATGGATGTGGTCATTTCTTCTATTCTTTTCTTCAGTAGACTAACTTGCTCATCCCTTAGGAGGAAAACCCTACGCAGCTTATCTATGGTGTTCTCTTCAGTGTAAGGTTGAGCCTCGCACGCAGATATGGCGGCTCTTATTTCAATTACATGGATATCTGTAAAATCTTCCTCCAAGTAATCATTGTAATTAAAATTTTCATCGTCGCTATCGACGGAAACTCCGTGTTCTCGAGCCAACTCGGAAATCTTGATCCTATGTTTCTCAACTTTCTCTTCAATTATTGATTCCTTGATCACTTTAAGATCTGGAGGACCTTGATGGACATCCTCTACTTGCTCCTCCATTTCGTTGGCTATTGTTGCGATGATGCCAGATATTTCAGACCCTGATTTCATTTCATGTTCTTGTTCAGCGGACTCACTGGACTGTATCGGTGCAGTGACCTTGGGTACCCATGCCTTTTTCATTTTCGACGATATTGTCTTAGGACGGAGTGTCTTAGTAGAAACATCAATATGTCGAGGGAAAGTACGCTCCCCGTGGTGTAGACCAGCTACATTGCCAGGTATTCGTCTTGTTTTTGCCTTTCGGATTGTAGGAATATATCCATAATGGGTGACGGGTAAGGTTTTTGGACCCAGTCTCGACTTAACCGGTCGACGGCTTACGGTCCTTGTGGCGGTATAATCATTAGTAATTATTGCGGTGTCGGCTCTGTTTCCTAAACGGAACCAAACGGGGATGCGAGTAGGTGGCACTCTAGTTGTCTTGTGAGACTGTCTGACAAACGTGACATCCCTCAAATTTTCCTTTTTAATGCGAGGGGAAATTGCATCTTTCACTCTTTTATGTAACTTGCTAACTGAACATTCTTCTTTGGCAGCTAGCCTTTCGAAAACTGCACTAACTCGGGTTATAGGAGTGAACTTGTTTCTCTCGTCACCATGTCCATGAAGTGGTGGTAATGCGGCGGCGATTCTCCGGATACTCTTATATCCATCGGTATCCGTCAGATGATGAAATCTACTCCCTCGTATAAGTGGATAAATTTCCGGTGACAGTTCTTCATCTTGATGAGGCTCCTCCTCAACAGGTGTCTCCTTGGGAGCCTAAGCTTTGATGGCCCTTTGAACTTTTCTGTTGCGGTTCCTCTTTTGAGTTCGGGTCAGCAGTACAGTCCTCAAACTTGATCTGATTTCAAACACGGGTGGTGGGACAGTTAATCCCTCAGTCGGATCCTCAATAATCATTACTTCTTTTCCCTTAATAGCAACGGGGATAGCAGGTTTGGCGGGTGTCGTGACGGTAGTAGTTTTAGACTTCTTGCAGACAGGGAAGTTGACAACGACTTTATATATGCTTAAAAATATAAGGATTTAATATTGCTGCTAAAAGATTTAATTCCTCAGCAACTACACCAAAACTTAATAACAGTTATAGAATCAATAAAGATGGATGTATAAAATGTTCAATAATTGTAAAGTCACACTTATCAACGCAAGTATACGTATCGCTCAAGTAATACTGGGCTCTAATGGAGTCCTAGATATCAATCCCACTGGGAGTAATATTAGAAGCTATGAACTAAGATTTTTGAAAGCAATACTCAATCGTAACAATAGAATTCAATTTGCTTATCTATCACTAATAGACAATTGAAATAAATATGTAATAACTCTTAAATAACTAATTATACTAATGAGATTTTTAATGTGATATTCAATATATAAAAAAACATCATTCTCCTTGTCAANTCAACATATTTTAACAAATCAATTAGCCAGATTGAAAGTAAATTAAGATCGAAGTGAAAAGATCATCATAATTTCTTTAACATTTTCATGACTCAACCAATTCAAATCATCATTTCACAAATCTCAAGACAATGAGAAAGATAGAGAAAATTACTCAGATCTCATGGGGAAAACACAACAAAACTCAGAATTCATTTATAAAATCAAAGTCATACAAACTACAACAATAAATAAATTTATCTCTAATTTCTCCCCAAGAAAACTCCTCGAAGTTCCTCTGAATCTCTTCCTTTCTTTATAGCATACAGAATTCCGCTTCGAAGCAGTAAGGAGGAAAAAATCTCCCACATTCCATCCACTCTTATATCTTNCTCTAATTTCTCCCCAAGAAAACTCCTCGAAGTTCCTCTGAATCTCTTCCTTTCTTTATAGCATACAGAATTCCTCTTCGAAGCAGTAAGGAGGAAAAAATCTCCCACTTTCCATCCACTCTTATATCTTAAGTTACAAAATTAATTTTCATTACAAAAATATTTCTTTAAATCTATCATAATATTTAAATAGCTACAAATTATAGTTATCTGAATTAAATTTACTACATAAAATCATATAAATAATTTTTGAAAATATTTAAATAGAGGACATCTAATATTTAATCTTTTTTTCCCTCCCCCAAACTTAAATTTTTCAATATAAAAAGATACAGATGGAAAGAAAAACTCTAAATATAAATGATACCTCAGTATTTTAGGCATTTTCATCACNATAGAGGACATCTAATATTTAATCTTTTTTTCCCTCCCCCAAACTTAAATTTTTCAATATAAAAAGATACAGGTGGAAAGAAAAACTCTAAATATAAATCATACCTCAGTATTTTAGGCATTTTCATCATTCTGAAATTTTTGCAGGCCTTCTCAAAATTTCTACTTCACCTGGTCTGTAATATTAGGAGCTTTCTACACATATAAATCATTAGAGAAATTTCTGGGTAATGAAATTTTGAAATAAGTATAAAACTAAAACATTAAACAAGCACAATATTTCCTAACACAACCACAATACTAAACAAAACAATTACAATTAAAATGCGAAATAAAAATCACATTACATTACAAAATACTACTCAACATCTATTATACTACACATGCAAATTTAACTATAACACTAACTTTATAACAAAAATTAAAAATCATCCAAGTACAACATAATAATAAAAATGAAAGTCCAAATACACACAAACATCCATTTCTATTACAAAAGATCACAAAAATAAAAGTACAAGTACAAGTACATCAATTCTATCAAATATCAAAATCCCAAACTATGTCTTCATCTCCTTGATCAGCAGGTGGATTGGGCTGATACTGAGTATATCGGGGGCACTCAGGAAAAGTAACATCAGGCTCACCTCTGTAGTGTCGGGCCTGAGCTTCATAATAAGCTACCTCAAAATTTGAATGCCTCTGAAGGTACTCACTATCATAATCGTGTCGACGTTCTAAACCTCCAATCCTTTCATTTATCAATTCTATGCTCTTCCGCTGCAAGGTCAACTCATTCATCAAATCAGTCAGAGTAGGGGAACTAGAAGGTGGAAGGTGATAACTTGTAGAGGGGACATCTCTACTAGTAGAAGGTTCTTGACTTCTACTTCCAGTTCTCCATTTCTCATGGGTTTCATAAGTTTTCAAATTAGCTTTACTAATGGGTTTCATAGGGTAAACCCATTCCTCATCTCCTCCAGCTTCCACTCCAAAAAGTTGGCAAAGTGCATAAATAAGGCCAGGATGTCCTAAACCTCCACTTGTTTCACTCATTGCCGTAGTCAATATATTTTAAAAAATAATTCTCCCCACATTTATGTTTCTGTTATTCTGAATACAAAAATTTAGAATAGCTCTATCTCTAGTTACCTCTCTATGGTGATAAGTTGGTAATAGAGTTGAAGAAATAAAATAGTGTCACGCCTTAGAGGTGGCATTCAACATAAAAGTAGAAAAATTTATCCGTTCTCGCTGCTTAATCTTTCACGTTCCTTTCTCATCAGTGAGAAAGTTGATCACATCATTCAAGGGGCCTTCTATAGTACTGAAGGATTGAAAATGACAGCAATAAGAGTCTAGGACTTCGTAAAAGGTGTTGATGCGGGTGACATTAAATTCAACAAGAAATCCCCGCACTTGAACGATTCCGTCTTCAGAATAGAATATGTTGGCATAAAATTCCTTCACAACATTTGCAGCGGCTTTATTGGTGGTGTAACAGAAGTTTTCCCACCTCCGCTTGGTAATAACTCGTTCAATTTCTCCACACAAACTCTCAAAAACTTGATCTTGCATACACTTCCTTCCTTCAAATACTGAAGTAAAACTTGATTGAGCCTTCGCATTAATGAAGCGAGATTCGTTGAACTCAAGTTGTCTCTTTTGTCGTGGAGCCATTTCAATCTAATCACAATTATAGAAAAATTCCAAAATATAGTTCAATTATTNTTTTAATGTGATATTCAATATATAAAAAAACATCATTCTCCTTGTCAAGAAATTACAGTGAATGGATAAAGTA
>JXCR01148590.1:85334-97122 GCA_002079205.1 Phalaenopsis hybrid cultivar | reverse complement strand
ATTCATCAAGTTAGCCAGAGTAGAGGAACTAGAAGGTGGAAGGTCATAACTTGTAGAGGCTAGTAGAAGGTTCTTGACTCCTACTTCCAGTTCTCCATTTCTTATGGGATTCATAAGTTTTCAAATTAGCTTTACTAATGGGTTTCATTGGGTAAACCCATTCCTCATCTCCTCCAACTTCCACTCTAGAAAGTTGGCAAAGCGCATAAATAAGGTCAGGATGTCCTAGACTTCCACTTGTTTCACTTTTTGCCGTAGTCAATATATTCTTAAAAATAACTCTCCCCACATTTATATTTTTATTATTCTGAATACAAAAATTCAGAATACCTCTATCTCTAGTTACCTCGGTATGGTGATAAGTCAGTAAAAAGTAGAGGAAATAAAATAATGTCATGCTTTAGAGGTGGCATTCAGCATGGAAGCAGAAAAATTTACCTGTTTTTGTTGCTTAATCTTCTATGTTCCTTTCCCATTAGTGAGAAAGTTGATCACATCATTCAGGGGGCCTTCTATAGTACTGATGGTTTCATAATGGCAGCTATAAGAGTCTAGAACTTTGTAAAAGGTGTTAATGCGGGCGGCATTAAACTCAACAAGAAATCCCAGCACTTGAACGATTCTGTCGTTAGAATAGTATACGTTGGCATAGAATTCTTTCAAAATATTTGCACCGGCCTTATTGGTGGTGTAACAGAAGTGTTCTTACCTCCACTCGGTAATAACTTGTTCAATTTCTCCTCCCAGACTCTCAAAAACTCGATCTTGCATACATTTCTTTCCTTCAAATTCTGAAGTAAATCTTGATTGAGCCTTTGTATTAACGAAGCAAGACTCGTCGAGCTCAAGTCATCTCTTTTGTCAAGGAGCCATTTCAATCTAATCGCAATTATTGAAAAATTCCAAAATATGTTTCAAATATGCAAATAATGGCTTCCAAAAGTAATTCTAAGAGTTCAACACTAATTTTCATGAATTTCTTCCTAATATTTTCTTCACATTCTCAAATTTTTTGGATCTCCTCAATGTGGAAGAAATCCATAATGAAAATCAAATATTTTTAGTTTGGGGTGAAGCTCTTACCAAGAAATGATCAAATCTGGTGTCTAATTCCTTGAAATCGCCTCCCAATCCAAGTTCTCTCAAGCCTTAGGTCAAAAATCACATTTTTTAGAGGAAGGGGATGATGAATAGTGGCGGTTGACTGGTCAAAATCACGGTTAAAGGTGTTTTTTTTGGGATCTCACCGTCGACGGGGTATTCGATGTCGTCGGCGCACTCTATTGAAATTATATCCNGGACCAATCTACTCTACTAGGGTTTACAGTCTTCTCAAGTATTTGTTTAATCTCTCTATTAGAAACTTCAGCTAACCCACTGGTTTGGATGATAGACAGTAGAGATTCTATGAATAATATTAAATTTTTCTGCCAAACTTTGAATGTATTTATTTCTAAAATGGATTCACCATCCGTAATAATCATCTTAGATATTCCGTATCTAGTAAAAATATTTTTCATTGAAAATCTTGAAACATTTTTAGCATCACAACGAGGTAAAACTTGNGTTTCATTGGGTAAACCCATTCCTCATCTCCTCCAACTTCCACTCCAGAAAGTTGGCAAAGCGCATAAATAACGTCAGGATGTCCTAGACTTCCACTTGTTTCACTTTTTGTCGTAGTCAATATATTCTTAAAAATAACTCTCCCCACATTTATATTTTTATTATTCTGAATACAAAAATTCAGAATACCTCTATCTCTAGTTACCTCAGTATGGTGATAAGTCGGTGAAAAGTAGAGGAAATAAAATAATGTCATGCTTTAGAGGTGGCATTCAACATGGAAGCAGAAAAATTTACCCGTTTTCGTTGCTTAATCTTCCATGTTCCTTTCCCATTAGTGAGAAAGTTGATCACATCATTCTGGGGGCCTTCCATAGTACTGAAGGTTTCATAATGGCAGCTATAAGAGTCCGGGACTTTGTAAAAGGTGTTAATGCGGGCGGCATTAAACTCAACAAGAATCCCAACACTTGAACGATTCTGTCGTTAGAATAGTATACATTGGCATAGAATTCTTTCAAAATATTTGCAGCGGCCTTATTGGTGGTGTAACAGAAGTGCTCTTACCTCCACTCGGTAATAACTCGTTCAATTTCTCCTCCCAGACTCTCAAAAACTCGATCTTGCATACATTTCTTTCCTTCAAATACTGAAGTAAATCTTGATTCAGCCTTTGTATTAACGAAGCAAGACTCGTCGAGCTCAAGTCATCTCTTTTGTCAAGGAGCCATTTCAATCTAATCGCAATTATTGAAAAATTCCAAAATATGTTTCAAAGATGCAAATAATGGCTTCCAAAAGTAATTCTAAGAGTTCAACACTAATTTTCATGAATTTCTTCCTAATATTTTCTTCACATTCTCAATTTTTTTGGATCTCCTCAATGTGGAAGAAATCCATGGTGAAAATCAAATATTTTTAGTTTGGGGTGAAGCTCTTACCAAGAAATGATCAAATCTGGTGTCTAATTCCTTGAAATCGCCTCCCAATCCTAGTTCTCTCAAGCCTTAGGTCAAAAATCACATTTTATAGAGGAAGGGGATGATGAATAGTGGCGGTTGACTGGTCATAATCACGGTTAAAGGTGTTTTTTTTTGGGATCTCACCGTCGACGGGGTATTCGGTGTCGTCGGCGCACTCTATTGAAATTATATCATTAGGCTCGGGAAAAGTCCGTCGTCGACGGCGTCGAGAGCACTATCGACAGGCTCTATTGATTTGGTTCAATTTCCGGATTTTTGCGATTTCGATTAATTTCAAGCCTCAACGACATACGTTCAATACATATAGACATAATTTTAAGTGATTAAATGATGTATTTATCACAAATAAACTTTCACAACACAAAACATCACACTTATATATAAATTCCAAGAGTTACAATATATGTTACATAACACACCTAAGTTTGGTATTCTCTCAACCTCAGTACATTAATTCAACGTCGCAATCCAAGCCACAACACTCAAAATGCTGAAAACAAAATATCTTATGCATAGTCTCAACTATACATAGATCTAAAAGCATAATTCTAAAATAAAGCAAACATAAAGTTCAAATCAAATTACATACATAGACGGACAGGTAGTAACATAAATCTATTATTCATCAGATTCAGTACTAGATTCTCCTCTAAGATCGCCNAAAACATCACACTTATATATAAATTCCAAGAGTTACAATATATGTTACATAACACACCTAAGTTTGGTATTCCCTCAACCTCAATACATTAATTCAACGTCGCAATCCAAGCCACAACACTCAAAACGCTGAAAAGAAAACATCACAACCTCAATACATTAATTCAGTGTCGCAATCCAAGCCACAACACTCAAAATGCTGAAAACAAAATATCTTATGCTTAGTCTCAACTATACATAGATCTAAAAGCATAATTCTAAACTAAAGCAAACATAAAGTTCAAATCAAATTACATACATAGACAGACATGTAGCAATATAAATCTATTATTCATCAGATTCAGTACTAGATTCTCCTCTAAGATCACCCATTGATTGCACATGAACGAAGAGNAACAAGATTTAGGGGTGTTGTAGAAAAACTAACATACCTGTTTTCTTTCATTTCCCAGTCTTCAGTTTCATCCGTTAAATATTGGTAAATCTCATTCATCTGGTTTTTTATCGGGACGAAGTTGGAATAATGGCAGACAGGAACGTTCTCGATCATGTAAAATTCATTGATCCATGTAGGAGTGAAATTTATCCATCTACCTCGCACATAAATGACTCCCTGGTTGATTCCATGCAAATTTGCATAAAATTCCTTCACCACAGGAACAACCACGGCGGCGGTAGTATAACACAGCACTTCCCATCTTTGTCGCACTATCATCTCTTCAATTTTCGTAGAGGGATTATTCAATCCGCGATTTATGAATCCTCATTCCTTGATTAATCTTTTCTTCGTCAGTACCTAGTTGAAGATTCACTGCGCTTCCGCACTAATAAACTTTCTCCGATTGAACACTCGCATTATGGGATTATCAAGNGGTTGATTCCATGCAAATTTGCATAAAATTCCTTCACCATAGGAACAACCACGGCGGCGGTAGTATAACACAGCACTTCCATCTTTGTCACACTATCATCTCTTCAATTTTCGTAGAGGGATTATTCAATCCGCGATTTATGAATCCTCATTCTTTGATTAATCTTTTCTTCGTCAGGACCTAGTTGAAGATTCACTGCGCTTCCGCACTAATAAACTTTCTCCGATTGAACGCTCGCATTATGGGATTATCAAAGGAATTGTACGCCATAGGAATGAATTTGGTGGAGTTTCACTTTGTTTTTGGGGGAAATATGAACTTAGGAATCGAATTTGGGAGTTTAAAAGGGGTGATTCCCGCCCAAAAACCGCCAAAAATCGCCATTCAAACTTAAGAAACCACCATCTCGCTGGTCTTGCCGTCGGCAAGCCTTCTATAATTAATTGCCTGGACTCTCGCGAAAAACCTGTCGTCAGCAGTGTCGATGGTGTCTTTGGTGGCGTCGATGGTGTCGTGGGCGGCGTCCATGGCGCCGTCGGCTTCCAAGGCAAAAATTGCACAGTTTCGCTTTGGTCCGAATGCGTTCCAATTTTTCTCTATGGATCTAACTTTTATGATGATTCAAGGGTAAATAAGAGTAGTAGAGCTTAATACTAACACAAACTAACGATAATTTCAAATAAAAACTACAATAATCGCAATAAAAATAAATATAATTATGGGTTGCCTCCCATAAAGCGCTTGGTTAACGTCGTCAGCCCGACCTAGTCAGGTGTTATTCAAGTTGACCGATCNATAATCGCAATAAAAATAAATATAATTATGGGTTGCCTCCCATAAAGCGCTTGGTTAACGTCGTCAGCCCGATCTATTCAGGTGTTATTCAAGTTGACTGATAATTAAAACCACTTTAAAATTTGTCTTTTACCCTCAAAATACGGTTTTAATCTGTGTCCATTTACTTTAAATCTATTTTCAGTCTTCTGATCTTCAATTTCAATTAATCTGTGTCCATTTACTTTAAATCTATTTCCCGTTTTCTGATCTTCAATTTCAATAGCTCTGTAAGTTTAAACTTGAGTCACAGTAAAGGGTCCTAACCAACGAGACTTCAATTTCCTAGGGAATAACTTCAGCCTAGTATTGTAAAGTAAAACTTCCTGTCCTGGTTCAAAGTTCTTTTGGTTAATCTTCTGATCATGCCATAACTTTAGTTANTCAAATTAAAATTTAGAGGCATTTCATTTCTTTTTGAAATATTACCTACTCTTTGACACTGATCACATGTTCATACATACATACATACATACATATATATCTAAATTGAGTAGGCCAATAAAATTCAGATTGTAAAATTTTATGAACTATTCTATCATTCCCAAAATGATCTTCAAATCTAGAATCATGACATTTTTGGATAATTTCTTGAATTTCTTTATAAGGCACACGTCGTCTCATTACTAAATCTTTGCATTATTTGTACAAATATGGGTCATCCAAAAAAAAAGATATTGCATCGTGAATGAATTTCTTTTCCCGTTGTTTTTGTCATTCCATACGGTAAAATACCATTAACTATATAATTCACAATATCAGCATACCAAGATATTTTTCATCCTTTTATAGCATAAATTTGTTCATCAGGAAAAGTTTAATTAATTTCTTTTTTCCAAATCAAGTGTTTCTTTATGTTCCAACCTAGATAGATGATCGACAATTTGATTATTAGCCACTTTTCTATCGACTAATACAAAATCAAACTCTTACATCAGAAGTACCCATTTAATTAATCTTGGTTTCACATCCTTCTTTTGCATTAAATATTTAATAGCNCTATAAACATCTCTAAAGATAGTAGCCCAATAAAATCTAGCTTGTAAAATTTTATAAGCAGTTTTATCAATCCAAAAATATCATCCAAATTCAGAATCAAGACATTTCTGAAAGATTAGCTCAGTTTCTTCATAAAGTACACATCTCCTCATAATATGATCCTTACATTGTTTATATAAATAAGGCTCATCCCAAAAATATGATTTCGGATCATGAATGAATTTTTTTGTTGTTGTAGTGTCAGCATAGGTGGCAAAATATCACTTACAATATAGTTAACAATATCAACATATCATGGTATTTTCGACTCATTAACATTATAAAGTTATTCATCAGGAAAACTGTCTGTAATTTCATTGTCAATGTCAGATAATTCATGATTTTCTAGTCTCGACAAATGATCAGCAATTTGATTATCAGTTCCTTTTCTATCAATAACCACAAAATCAAATTCTTGCATCAAATGTATCCATCTAATTAATCTTGGTTTGACATTCTTCTTTTGCATCAGATATTTAATAGCATAGTGATCAGTGTGCACAACACATTTAGCTCCAATTAAATAAGATCTAAATTTATCCAAAACATGCACAATGGCCATAAACTCTTTTTCTGTAATAGTATAGTTAATGTGTGTGTCATTAAGAATGGCTAGTAACTCTTTTTTAGTAACAGTATAATTAATTTGTGCATCATTAAGAGTTTTACTAGAAGTATATAACTTTAAAAATCTTTTCATACCTTTGTCCAAAGACAGCTCCAATAGCATAATCAATAGCATCTTTCTTTTTCAGTAACAGTATAGTTAATTTGTGCATCATTAAGAATTTTACTAGCGTAGTATATGACTTTAAAATAATATAGTTAATTTGTGCATCATTAAGAGTTTTACTAGCGTAGTATATAACTTTAAAAAAAATTCAGTAAGAGTATAGTTAATTTGTGCATCATTAAGAGTTTTACTAGCGTAGTATATAACTTTAATAATCTTTTCCCTTTGTCCAAGAACAGCTCCAATAGCATAATCACTAGCATCACACATCAGTTCAAATGGTTGCTCTCAGTTAGGTGAAACTATAATAGGGGCTATGAATAATTTTTCTTACTAGCATCACACATCACTTCAAACGGTTTCTCCCAGTTAGGTGAAACTATAATAGGGTTTTGATTAGCTTTTCCTTTAATAACTCAAAGGCATTTAAATAGCTTTCAGTAAATTCAAATTTCTTGTCCTTTTCTAAAAGTTGGCGTAGAGGTTTAGTAATTTTTGAAAAATCTTTAATAAAACGCCTGTAAAATCTAACATGTCCAAGGGTTTAGTAATTTTTGAAAAATCTTTAATAAAACGCCTGTAAAATCCAACATGTCCAAGAAATCTGGCATTTAAACAGCTTTCAGTAAATTCAAATTTCTTGTCCTTTTCTAAAAGTTGGCATATAGGTTTGGTTTTTGAAAAATCTTTAATAAAACACCTGTAAAATCCAACATGTCCAAGAAAACTCCTAACCCCTCTTACATTAGTAGGAGGTGTTAGTTTAAATATAACTTGAATTTTTGCAGGGTCTGTTTCCATACCATCTTCCAAAATTTTATGCTCTAATGCAATTCCTCCTACAACCATAAATTGACATTTGTCCTAATTTAGAACTAAATTAGTTCTTTTACATAACTCCAAAATTTTTTTAAGATAATTTAAGCATGCGTCAAATGATGTTCCAAATACAGAGAAATCATCCATAAATAATTCTAATCCATCATCAATTAACTTACTAAATATAGACATCATACATCTCTAGAATGTTGCAGGTGCATTACATAATCCGAAAGACATTCTTTGAAAAGAAAAAATTCTAAAAGGACTAGTAAATGTTATCTTTTCTTGATTCTCAGGAGCAATAGAAATTTGATGATAACTGGTATATCCATCTGAAAAACAAAAATATTTGTGCCCAGCAAGTCTATCTACCATTTTGGTCTAAAAATGGTAAAGGGAAGTGATCTTTTCTGGTGGCAGTGTTTAATTTTCTATAATCAATGCAAATATGCCACCCAATAACTTGTTGATAGGTATTAATTCATTATTTTCTTTTCTTTCAACAGTCACTCCTTTCTTAGGAACACAATGAATTGGACTTACTCACGCACTATCTAAAATAGGATANTAACTGGTATATCCATCTGAAAAACAAAAATATTTGTGCCCAGCAAGTCTATCTACCATTTTGGTCNATAACTTGAATTTTTGCAGGGTCTGTTTCCATACCATCTTCCGAAATTTTATGCTCTAACGCAATTCCTCCTACAACCATAAATTGACATTTCTCCTAATTTAGAACTAAATTAGTTCTTTTACATAACTCCAAAATTTTTTTAAGATAATTTAAGCATGCGTCAAATGATGTTCCAAATACAGAGAAATCATCCATAAATAATTCTAATCCATCATCAATTAACTTACTAAATATAGACATCATGCATCTCTAGAATGTTGCAGGTGCATTACATAATCCGAAAGACATTCTTTGAAAAGAAAAATTCTAAAAGGATTAGTAAATGTTATCTATTCTTGATCCTCAGGAGCAATAGAAATTTGATGGTAACTGGTATATCCATCTGAAAAACAAAAATATTTGTGCCCAGCAAGTCTATCTACCATTTTGGTCTAAAAAAGGTAAAGGGAAGTGATCTTTCCTGATGGCAGTGTTTAATTTTCTATAATCAATGCAAATATGCCACCCAGTAACTTGTTGATAGGTATTAATTCATTATTTTCTTTTCTTTCAACAGTCACTCCTTTCTTAGGAACACAATGAATTGGACTTACTCACGCACTATCTAAAATAGGATATATAATTCCAGTGTCTAACCATTTCAAAGTTTCCTTCTTAACTACTTCTTTCATCTTTGGATTTAATCTCTTTTGTGGATCAACTCTTGGTTTATATTATTCATCTAATATAATTCTGTGCATACAGATCGAATGACTGATTCTCTTAATATCAGCTAACGTCCAACCAAAAGCTTTCTTATATCTTTTCAATGTATCTAACAGTCTTTGCTCTTGCAAATCATTTAATTCTGAAGATATATTCACAGGTAATGTAGGTGAGTCTCCCAGAAGCACATACTTCAAATGACTATGCAATATTTTCAACTCAAGTTCAGGTGGTTTTATAATTGACGGAAATAAATTCTTATCGACATTTTCTGTAATATCCAACATCTCAAATCTTTCCTAAAGTTAATCTAATTCTTCATTTTCTAATTTGTCCAAAATAACTTAATCACTATCTTCAAATTGTTCTTTCTCTTCAAAATGTTCTTTAAAATGTTCATTCAATAGATGTTCACTAATTTCCATGCGAAAACATTCATTGTCTCTTCCAACAGCAGAGTATTTCATAGATTTCGCAATGTTAAAAGTCACTTCTTGATCATTAACTCTCATAGTTAATTATATTTCATAGATTTTGTAATGTTAAAAGTCACTTCTTGATCGTTAACTCTCATAGTTAATTCTCATTTTTTAACATCTATCATAGTTTTTCCAGTGGCTAAAAATGGTCTCTCTAAAATGATAGATATATCTAAAATAATGAAATCCACAAGAAAGATAAATTTATTAACTTTTACTAACACATCTTCTATAACTCCCTTAGGATATGTAACTGATCAATCCACTAATTGAAGAGTTACAGGAGTAGATGAGACTTCTCATAATCCTAATTTTTTGAAAATTGATGGAGGCATAAGATTAATGCTGGCTCTCAAATCACATAAAGCTCTTCCATAAAATTTTTTACCGATAGCACACGTTGTAGTGAAACTGCTAGGATCTTTTATTTTTTCTGGAAGCTTTTTCTGAATAATTGCACTATACTCTTCGCTAAGTGCAACAGTTTCGTTATCCGTGAACTTCCTTTCTTTTTCAGAATATCTTTCATAAATTTCACATAATTGGGCATTTTCTCTAAAGCTTCTACGAAGTGAATATTTACTATTAACTTCTTAAAAGAATATCTTTCATAAATTTCACATAATTGGGCATTTGCTCTAAAGCTTCAACGAAGGGAATGTTTACTGTTAACTTCTTAAGAATTTCTAAAAACTTGGAAAATTGAGCTTCTACGAAGGGAATATTTACCGTTAACTTCTTAAGAATTTCTAAAAACTTGGAGAATTATTTATTTTTTTATGTTGCTTCAATCTTTGAGGAAACGGTGGTGGAGGTTTCTCCACAGTAATTTTCATTGGTGTCAGTTGATATTCTAAATCTGGGTATTCATGATCATTTTCTTTTTCGTTATCCACTTTCTCTTTTTCAGTTTCTATTTCCTTTTGCACTCTTGTCTCCGATTCTTTTCCACTTCGTAATTGTATCACTTTTATCTGTTCTTTTCCTTGATCTTTAGGATCGGTTCCACAGTACTAGGAAAAGTTCCCAATGTTCGGTTACTAAGCGTAGTAGCGATATGCCCTAATTGATTTTCTATATTGTTAATAGCAATTCCTTGATTTTGTAATTGATTTCCTTGAATTTGTAATTTATTTCCTTGAATTTGTAATTGATTTCCTTGATTATGCAATTGCTGATGTTTAAAATTAGCTCTTCCATAGAAAACTTCTTTTCCTTAATTTGAGTGTTGTTGTTAAATCTCGGAGGATAAGAAAGTCTATAGTTAACATTTCCTTCGTTGGATGAATTTCCTAATGGGTTCACTGGGTTGTTTGCCCATTGTTGATTTGTAGAAAAATTGTTATTCCAATTAAAGTTTAGATGATTCTTCCAACCTGGGTTATAATAGTTCGAATAAGGGTTTTTGGGTCTAGTAATAGCATTTAAAGTCTCATATGATGGTTGAACATCCACAAATTGCCCAGATGAATTCTCTTCCATCATAAGAGGAGTTGGAGAATAATGCATCGCATAATGATCTAATTTCTTTGATATTACAGCAATCTGCAATGTTAACATAGATATTGCATCAGAATCATGGATACTAGCTACTCTTTTAGGATTTACCCTTCCAGAGGGCCATTGAAAATTGTTGGTAGCCATCTCTTCTATTAATGAATCAGCCTCATCAAAAGGTTTTGACATTAAAGAACCACCAACCGCATCATCTATAATCGATATAAGTGATCCCACTAATCTATTATAAAAAGTTTGAATTATCAACCAATCTGATAATAGAGCATTTCCTAAGAAGATCTTTAAATCTCTCTCAAGCTTCGTATATTGACTCTCCATCAAATTGACAGAACGATGTTATGTCATTTCTAAGTTTAGCATTTTTGGATGGAGCAAAACATTTGGATAGAAATTTCANTCTTAGCCTTATTCCTCAGTAAAAAAGGAAAAGTCAAAGTCTAACAGCATCGTTTGAAACTCTGTCATATTTAAAAGTAACACACAGTTCTAAAAAACTAGCGAGATGTAAATTAGGATCTTCATTTGGTGTACCTTCGAATTGATTGTTTTGTACCATTTGGATAATAGCAGGTTCAAGCTCAAATGAATTAGCGGCTACATCAGGAATTTGGATAGATAAGTGAATTTCATCTACTATAGGATTTGCATAATCTCGTAGGGGTCTAGGTTGGTGTTCATTCTCTATTCCTTGATTGTTCATGTTGTTTTCCATTGTATCAAAATTTCTAGGTTCTCTTCTCAATCTTCTAATTTTTCTAACGGTGCGTTCTAATTCTGAATCGTAGGGTATAGGATTTTCAGATCCAAATTTACGCATATAATTTAAAATCAATGCACAGTAAAACAATAAACTAAATATGAAAACAAGTTGCAATTCAAGTAAAAATTTTCTAATAATCCTAATTTGTCCATTACTCTAATTTTGATTCTTGTTTACTCCC
>JXCR01148590.1:48481-59990 GCA_002079205.1 Phalaenopsis hybrid cultivar | reverse complement strand
CGGATTTGGGTGTTGGTCTAAAGCTATGGTAGAGGCTCTGTGAGAGGGGAATTTGATGGGGCTTAAGCTTCTTTCACTATTGTGAAGGTGTGGGTGAATTTAATTTGAGTCTGGTGGACTGTGGAGATGTATTGGGCTCTGTCTTAGTTTTCGGCAAGATTTCGAGCTCAAAATTGAACTCCGACAGTGGAAATTGCTGAGGGAAAATAGTTGGAATGCACTGAGGGGGTCTTAGGGAAGCTCTGTGGTCAATTTGGAGAGGTCTCTCTAAGAAAATTTCAGCACCCCTTCCCATGGCCATGTGAGGTGCTTTTTATAAAAATGGCTAAGGGGTGGCTGCATGGCCAATTACGGGGTGCATTGTGCTGCTTGGGTGGAGGGCAGAGGAGCTTTACAATTTAATTTGGTTGAGCTGGCCTCTAGGTTTGATTTAGGTGAGGTTCCGTGGGGGTGGCTCTTGGTTTTGAGCTTCTCCGGCGACTAGGCTAGCCGGTCATGGCAAGGGGAGGTGGCTAGGTGCTTAAGACATACAGGGGAATCTGTCAAAGCAATTTAATGCAATCGGTTTTAGTTTTGGTAAGGGTATCTTAAGCATGTGTATTTTTGGAAATAAGATCCTTTATTTTGGGAGACTTTTGGTCCATGGCTCATCTAATTTTGGTTAGATGGGTTTTGGCCCGGTCTTAGGGTCTAACCAATGGCTGAGGTGGAGTTAATTTGATGACTTTGGGGTAGTTGGGCCATCTTTAATGCATGGGTTTAATGTGGGTCCAAGTAATCAAAGTTGGGTTTGGGCTAGGATAGCCATGTCAATTGACCCAATTGATTGATCAACATTGTGTAGATGGTTGTTATGAAGATGTTTGGTGAAGGGTTGAAATGATTTTGAGTTCAATTGGTAGGTCAATTTGAGGGATTTTTGAAATTTGGCCAAATTGGGCATGTTCGGTTAGGAATGGGTCTAGGTTGGGCTAAGTCCAAATTAAATGGTCCACATGATCAAGGGAGATGTTGTGAAGATTTTTCATGCAGGTATAGAGTGGAAATTTTGGGGTTAAGGCTCCTCAATTTGTGAGATTTTGAGACATGGTCAATTTGGGGTAAATTTGGGGCTTTTTGGACTTAGGTTGAAAGCAAATGAAATTGAGGCTTCCACAAGGCCAATTGAAGGTCTAGTATGATGTATGGGGATGTTATGAAGGTTCTTTAACACAAATTGTGGCAAATAGAGTAGGCCATGGGTTCAATTTGGTGGAACCAAGTCATAGGGCCAAAATTGGATTTTAAGTTTAGCTCNGGCCATGGGTTCAATTTGGTGGAACCAAGTCATAGGGCCAAAATTGGGTTTTTAGTTTAGCTCATGGACCAATTGAGCTTGGATTTGGTCTATATTGGTCACATGAAGGGTGAATTTAAGTTTAGATATGAAATTGGGGTAAATTGAGACCAATTGGATAGGCATTTGAGGTAATTTGGGGAAAATATGGGTTTTTAAAGGGCAATTTTGGGGTTTTGGCCAAAGATGGTCAAATTAGGTCATGCGATAGTTAAAAAAAATGAAATTGGGAGTAGTTGGGGGGTTTAGGGAATTTTNGGGTTTAGGGGACCACCTACATGAGTCTCCCAAAAGTATCAAGGGACCAAAGCCTTGAAGTTTAAGTATAAGATTGTGAGTGATTGTGAGTGCAAGTATGTACCTTAAGCCCTAAACCAACATCCAGGGTCAACCCTAAGGTCCAGCAGTTTTAAGGAGACTCTCCTTGAGCTCCCCCATAATGACCCTACGTGCTAAGTGCTAGAGTTTAGGACCAATATGTGGAAATTCAAGTTGAGTAAAGAGAAGTGTTGAATTTCTAATGGTGAGGGTTCCTTGTCTAATTTTCTAAGAGTAGTCAATAGGAAAGTCTTATGGCTAGACCTTAGGCTACTAAAGAAGAAAAAACTAAACCTCAACCAAAAGTGAGGTCAACACACTTATATTGTCTTACTTTGCAAAAAAATCAAAAATNACACCCAGGGTCAACCCTAAGGTCCAGCAGTTTTAAGGAGACTCTCCTTGAGCTCCCCCATAATGACCCTACCTGCTAAGTGCTAGAGTTTAGGACCAATATGTGGAAATTCAAGTCAAGTAAAGAGAAGTGTAGAATTTCTAATGGTGAGGGTTCCTTGTCTAATTTTCTAAGAGTAGTCAATAGGAAAGTCTTATGGCTAGACCTTAGGCTACTAAAGAAGAAAAAACTAAACCTCAACCAAAAGTGAGGTCAACACACTTATATTTTCTTACTTTGCAAAAAAATCAAAAATTTGATCCTAAAGAAAAATAAGAATTTTAACTTTTAATTTATATATATTGGGATACTACGCAAGTATACGTAGCATTATCAAGTAATATAGAACTTTTTTATTAAAGCCTAAATATCGAACCCATAGGGAGAATACGCAATATGCACTATTGAACAAAAAACTTTCTAGTTTTAATAGAAAGATAATTATCTAAACTAAAGATGATTTTTGCAGTAATAAAAATTTAAATATTTTTGGCATTTTCAATATTTTGATAGAACAATAACAATTTAAAAAGATAACTAGATTTTTTGTACAAGAGAAGCACTAAATATAAAAATATCTTTCTTCTTGTTATGAATCAGTAATAAGTATAAGAATTTTGTTATGGAAGTATGCAAATTGTGCTGTGTCAAAAAAGAGCAATAATATTCTTTACTCTTACTAGAGATGCTATAAAGAACATTGGTTAATTTAAAGTTTGAATATTTCTCAANATTTTGATAGAACAATAACAATTTAAAAAGATAACTAGATTTTTTGTACAAGAGAAGCACTAAATATAAAAAGATCTTTCTTCTTGTTATGAATCCGTAATAAGTATAAGAATTTTGTTATGGAAGTATGCAAATTGTGTTGGGTCAAATAAGAGCAACAATATTCTTTATTCTTACTAGAGATGCTATAAAGAATATTGGTTAATTTAAAGTTTGAATATTTTTGATGACCGGCTATGCAGAGAGGATACTAGCTCTCACTTTAGAGTTTCCTCGATTCCCTCCACCTAAGGGCTAACATCTCGTATCAGAACCTAAAATAATAAACCAAGTTGGGTGCTTTAACCNCGATTCCCTCCACCTAAGGGCTAACATCTCGTATCAGAACCTAAAATAATAAACCAAGTTGGGTGCTTTAACGTCACTTTAAAGTCCTCTAACTCTACAACCTTCAATGAATATTTCCCTATTTATTTACACTCAATCATTTGAACTACATTCTCATTCATACAACCTCATGTGATTTTTCCAATTGTTGACTGAGACAATACCAGCCCGGTTCTTACATGTTCTCACAACAAATTTTAACATCTGGATTGGCTAAATCAAGAAGTAAATAAAGTGCATGAATTTAAATCATCACAACTTCTTCCATCATTGAAGATCAATACTTTCCACAACTTCCATCCAAAACTTAATTACTTATTATTTTAAGAAAAAAAATAAAGAAAACTACTCAGAATCCATGGAGAAAATAAAACCACATTTTAGTTTAAAAAAAGAAATCATTGTCGAACCAACAACAAGTCTCAATTAAAACCAAAAGTNCTTCTTCCATCATTGAAGATCAATACTTTTCACAACTTCCATCCAAAACTTAATTACTTATTATTTTAAGAAAAAAATAAAGAAAACTACTCAGAATCCATGGAGAAAATAAAACCACACTTTAGTTTAAAAAAAGAAATCATTGTCGAACCAACAACAAGTCTCAATTAAAACCAAAAGCAGTCTCAAAACAAAAAGATAAAAAACTTAGCTCAAGTCCTCCACCAAACTCTTGAAGTTCCTTTGATTTTGTTCTCTTTACAATCACTCAAAATAAAATAACAAAAAGGATTAAATAAAAGTAAATGTAGTGCTTGAAAATCTCTCCAAACTAACTCCCCAAATGAGAACTTTCAAAACTTTCCAATACTTTCAGGACTCTTTTCTAAGTCCTCTCTTCTTTCTTTTATACTTTTCCAAAAGGTGTCTTGGTTTCTCTTCCAAATATGTCTAGATTCGATGTATTTCTCCAAGAGATGCATCATTTTGTGANCTTTTATACTTTTCCAAAAGGTGTCTTGGTTTCTCTTCAAAATATGTCTAGATTCGATGTATTTCTCCAAGAGATGCATCATTTTGTGGTAATTTTTGTCCATGGTGGTTATAACCACATATTAAGTCAATAGGTGCCTCAAAAACCTCTTCAAAATTCACAGAAACCGAATTTACTCGTCTAATAATGTCCATTGGCGCTTAAGTGCGGGGCCTCTGGTGCTTAGGCGCGATATTCTCTTTTTAACCGGCGCTTAAGCGTCGGATCTGGTGCTTAGGCGACAAAACTCTTTTGCACATTTTTCACCTTTTTGCTCCAAATTTGACCCTTTTTCACTCTTTTAAGCATTTCCCCCCCTTTTTACCTGTATCTACAAGNCCAAAACTCTTTTGCACATTTTTCACCTTTTTGCTCCAAATTTGATCCTTTTTCACTCTTTTAAGCATTTTCCCCCCTTTTTACCTGTATCTACAAGAAAAACCCAAAAATACCTTCCACTGAAGCGTAATATTTCAAAAAACAGATATAAAAATGTGTTTAAAAACACTATATATTTTAGGTGTATCTGGCGCCAGGGCTCATGATGGGGGAGAAGATCTTCCATGTGACAGAGGAGATTTGGGAGCGGTCTGTCTTACAACAGAGAGGAAGGGATGCAGGTCGATTCGCGAATGGGAAGGGGCAGCGTGAGCGAGAGCTTAGGTTTAGAGGTTTAAGACTTAGGGATTTATGTGAAAGAAGGATATTTTTTTATAAAAATTTTTAATATTCAAAATTCTCCAATTCGNGGCAGCGTGAGCGAGAGCTTAGGTTTAGAGGTTTAAGACTTAGGGATTTATGTGAAAGAAGGATATTTTTTTTATAAAAAATTTTAATATTCAAAATTCTCCAATTCATGCGTGCATGGAACCACATTAAAATAGATGTCAACCCTGAGTAATTTTGATGTTCTGGACGCATCGGCGTGATCCGTTTCGTCATCCAGGGTCGTCTAGACAACTTCGTTGACGATCGGGTTAAAAATGCGTCAAAATTTGATTTTCATCAAAATTTTGGTTTGAGCTTAATTGATTGATCAAGATTATGTGGATGACTGTCGTGATACGTTTAGAAAATATTTGGAGTGATTTTGAATTGATTTGAATGGTCAATTTGAGGAATTTGGACATCTAGTCAAATTTGGGGATGTTGGGTTAGACTTGAGTCTAGGTTGGGTTATATCCAAATTGATGGTTGCGAATGGTCTATGGGAATGTCGTGAAGAGATTTCAAGATCAATTGGGTGTCAATTTTGGNGACATCTAGTCAAATTTGGGGATGTTGGGTTAGACTTGAGTCTAGGTTGGGTTATATCCAAATTGATGGTTGAGAATGGTCTATGGGAATATCGTGAAGAGATTTCAAGATCAATTGGGTGTCAATTTTGTGGTTAGGGCATTCAATTTGGTGAAATTTGGAGAGCCAATTTAGGGCAAATTTGGGGATTTTTGGACTTGGGTCAAAATGAAATGAAATTGAGGCTTCACCAAGGCCAATTGAAGGTTTAATTTGGTGTGTAGAACTGCTATGAAGAGTTTAGGATTTAAATTGGGGCAAATTGAGTAAGCTATAGGGTTCAACTTGGTGGGATTAAGTCATAGGGCCAAAATTGGGGGTTTGACTTAGATCAAAATTGAGCTCAAAGCATGGGCCAAATTGACTTGTATTTGGTTTGTATTGGTCATATGAAGGGTGAATTTGAGTTTATGATTGAAATTGGTGGAAATTAGGACATAATTGATGGACATTTGAGGTGAATTTGGGGAAATTGGGCCTTTAAAGATAATTGGGGTTTTTGGTTAAAATGGTAAAATTGGCCAAATTGTGTTCCATTGGAGGGTCCAAATGGGTTTTGGAGACATTTGGAGTAATTTTGGAGGTTTTGGGAAAGTTTTGGGTGCCAAGGGTATTTTTGTAATTTTTGCAAATTTGAGGGTATTTTGGTAAGTTCGGAATTTTTGGGTGATATTGGGCAATTTGGATAGTTTCAAATGGTTTGAGATGATTTTTGAACAAATTTGTGTATTTTGGATGAATTTGAGGATTTTGGCCAATTTTAAGATTTGGGGTGTTTAGGTAATTTGGGTAGGTTTGGGGGTAAAAAGGCAAAATTGGAAACTGTGGTAGAATTGGGGTGCCAACTACTCTATATGAGCTATAGACCAATGAAATCCTCATTTGGGTTCTCTATGAAGTGGTCTTAGCTAAACCCTAGCCTAGGGCTAGGGGGTCTAGGGAATCATCTACATGAGTCTCCCAAAAGATCAAGTGATCAAAGTCAACAATTTTGGATTTAGGGTTGTGAGTGGATATAAGTGATTGTGAGTGTAGTGAATGAACTAGCTCCATACCAATACCTAGAGTCAACCCTAAGGTCAAACAATCTTATGGGGACTCTCTTTGAGCTCCCCCATAGTAGACCCACCTACTAAGTGCTAGAGGTTAGGACCAGTATATGGAACTTTAAGTTGAGCAAAGAAGAGTTTAGAATTTCTAATGGTGAGGGTTCCTTTCTAGTTTTCTAGGAATAGTCAGCAGGAAAGTCCTATGGCTAGACCATAGGCTACTAAAGAAGAAAAACTAAACCTCAACCAAAAGTGAGGTCAACACTACTGTGATATTTGTAGCTCTAATTTATATTTGTTAATGCTTGGAGCGTTTCATGTCATATATAAGCTTGAAGATGTTATTTTCTGTAGATGTTAATGTTTGAAGATCTTATTATTTGCAAATAAATTTCTAGGTTGTATTTGAGTCATTAACGAAGCTATTTATTATCTGATATCCCATCTTAATCTTAGTAAGACTTGCTTTGGTTCCCTAGTGATTGGATAGCATGTAAGTTTTAGTTTTTTGTTCACTAAATTTATATTTTTTGTTATTGAATTTGGATGGGTTTTCTTTGTTTAGATATGGGTTTGGTTGAGCTTGTTTCTATNTTGTTATTGAATTTGGATGGGTTTTCTTTGTTTAGATATGGGTTTGGTTGAGCTTGTTTCTATTTTTTTTTTCAGCTTTGACTACTTCCTTTATTGTTTCTCTTTGATTTCAGATTATAGTGTTTAGTTGTTTTGGTTTTTGCTTCTTCTGTGGTTGACTCTTCTGCTTATTAAAATCAACCAAAAATATTAAAAGTTCCGTCGCAGAAAACAATGCAATACCACATCACTATAATTCAACCCCAATAACTGNACTTCCTTTATTGTTTCTCTTTGATTTCAGATTATAGTGTTTAGTTGTTTTGGTTTTTGCTTCTTCTGTGGTAGACTCTTCTGCTTATTAAAATCAACCAAAAATATTAAAAGTTCCGTCGCAAAAAACAATGCAATACCACATCACTATAATTCAACTCCAATAACTACTAATACAACCGCAACAACACCGCCTCAAAAACATGTAAATGACACCACAAAAACTCTCTAATAACCATAAATACAGCTTCAATAACACTACAAAAACACTCCAATAACACCTCAATAACACCCGTCGAAAAAATTCTTCATAACATTGCAGTTATTGTCATGTTTGTGTAGTGTTATTAGAGTATTATTGGGGTGTTTGTATGTTGGTTTTGCAATGGTGAGTAACACCGCCTCAAAACATGGATAATAACACCGTAATATAACGACAATAACACCCCTGAAAAAACACTCTGANACACCGCCTCAAAAACATGTAAATGACACCACAAAAACTCTCTAATAACCATAAATACAACTTCAATAACACTACAAAAACACTCCAATAACACTTCAATAACACCCGTCGAAAAAATTCTTCATAACATTGCAGTTATTGTCATGTTTGTGTAGTGTTATTAGAGTATTATTGGGGTGTTTGTATGTTGGTTTTGCAATGGTGAGTAACACCACCTCAAAACATGGATAATAACACCGTAATATAACGACAATAACACCCGTGAAAAAAACACTATGATAACNGTAATATAACGACAATAACACCCCTGAAAAAACACTCTGATAACGTCGTACTAACACCCGCCACATAAACTCAAAATTAGCTTTGTTTTTTTTTTTTTTTGCGGCGTGGTTTTTAGGCAACATTTTTATTGGTTTGCTTTTCTTGGCATTATTGCAATATTATTCGGGTATTATTTCCACAATTTTGTGATGTCATTCAAGAGTTTCAGTGACGCCATTGTGGTATTACTATGGTGTTATTAACGTTATTTTCCATTGTGATTGAAGCGGTACATAGCTGTTATGGGTGCATTTTCCCTCAGCCAGGTTATTGCGGCGATATTTTATGATATTAATGCGATGTTAGTGACATTGTTAATCAATGTTATTCGATTGTTACCGCGTTGTTATTGGCTTAGTTTTCTGGCAGCGATAAGGGCGTAATTTTGCATCATTATTTCAGTGTTGCTAATGTTATGTTTCTATGTTATGGAAGGAAGCCGATGTCTGATGGTTGCTTTAATTTATGCGGCGGTGTTTTTGAAAAGAAACAGAGGTATTATTACTTTGCTATTAAAAAGATATTTGAAAAGNGTAATTTTGCATCATTATTTCAGTGTTGCTAATGTTATGTTTCTATGTTATGGAAGGAAGCCGATGTCTGATCGTTGCTTTAATTTATGCGGCGGTGTTTTTGAAAGGAAACAGAGGTATTATTACTTTGCTATTAAAAAGATATTTGAAGAAAAGTTATTTTTTGTTAATTAATTAATAAGATTTTCTCATAATTACTCGTTCTATTTGTAATTTAGTAACATGCCATCTAAAATTATATTAATTTCTTCGCCTATGTAATAAACAAGCTGACTCAAACTTATAGACTTAATCAACCTCAAGCTGAGTTTAAACACTTGGTTTAAAAAGAGATTATATAATATGAAGTTTTTACATTTAATTTTGCTTTAAAAAGGTTTAAATATATACTACATTTGTTTAATGTTAAAATAATAATATTATTCATGTGATATGAACGACTTCGAGTTGTAAGAATATATAAAAAAAGTTTTGGTGTTAGATATTTAAATATTCAAGAATTGGGTGGTGTATACGTAAATTCCCCTGCTTTTTTTATAAATTTAAAATAATAATTTGAAAATGATATTTAACCCCGTCAAAAATAAATGTTTCAAAATAAAAACAAATGTTATAAAAGTAAAAGTTTTAACATGATAAAACAATAATAATTCCATAAAACCACTCCAATAACACCGTTCAAGAAGGTCAATAACGCCAATGCCAAAATACTCTAATAAGCCGCAGCTTTCTTCCAATAACACCGCAAGAATACGTCAATAACAACTCAATAACACTGCAATAATACCTCAATAACACCTTAATAACACCGTCGAAACTTCAAAATTGAGCTGTTATTTGCACATTTTTTATGCGGCGTTGTTATTTGCGATTTTTTACAAAATAACACCTTAAGACCACCAATAATACCATTTTTTTATTCGATGGTATTATTGCAGTATTATTTAAGTTGGTTTTGTGGTGTAATTGGAATGAAAGAGTGGTGTTGTTGGCATGACAATTATGCGGCGTTGTTATTGGTTTTTTTTTAGGTATTATTATAGTATTCTTCGCTAATTATTTTANAGCTGTTATTTGCACATTTTTTATGCGGCGTTGTTATTTGCGATTTTTTACAAAATAACACCTTAAGACTACACCAATAATACCATTTTTTTATTCGATGGTATTATTGCGGTATTATTTAAGTTGGTTTTGTGGTGTTATTGGAATGAAAGAGTGGTGTTGTTGGCATGACAATTATGCGGCGTTTTTATTGGGTTTTTTTTTAGGTATTATTATAGTATTCTTCGCTAATTATTTGTGGTGTTGCGGTGTTCCTTGTGAGTTTCAGTGACGCAATTTCTGTATTATTAGGATGTTATTAACGTGGTTTTCGGAAGTTACTGAAGCGGAACATAGGTGTTATTGGTGTGTTATCTTGCGATGGTGTTATTGCGACTGTACTTTCTGGTTTTAGTGCGGTGTTATTGGTGTTGTGAAGCGTTGTTATTCGAGAGTTACCGAGGTGTTATTGGCGAGGTTTTGCGTCGGCGATAAGAGTGTAATTTTGCAGCATTATTTCCGTGTTATTGAAGGNCGTGGTTTTCGGAAGTTACTGAAGCGGAACATAGGTGTTATTGGTGTGTTATCTTGCGATGGTGTTATTGCGGCTGTACTTTCTGGTTTTAGTGTGGTGTTATTGGTGTTGTGAAGCGTTGTTATTCGAGAGTTACCGAGGTTTTATTGGCGAGGTTTTGTGTTGGCGATAAGAGTGTAATTTTGCAGCATTATTTCCGTGTTATTGAAGTTATTTTGTGGTGTTATTTCAATCTCATAATTGCTCTGGTCTTTTTTTCATTTTAATATAATTCTATCTAAAATTAAATTAATTTTTTCACATTCAATTTAGAGACTCACTCTTGAAATGTTTAAATAATTTTTCCTTAAAAATATTAAAATAATATTAATATTAAAGTACTCGTTNTTTTTTCATTTTAATATAATTCTATCTAAAATTAAATTAATTTTTTCACATTCAATTTAGAGACTCACTCTTAAAATGTTTAAATAATTTTTCCTTAAAAACATTAAAATAATATTAATATTAAAGTACTCGTGGGCTTACCTTTTTCTTGTAATATGAATGATTGTAAGTGGTGAAAATAAAAGAAAACTATGGGTTATGGTGTTACATATGCAAAATGCCTTTGATCTTTTTTACAAATTGAAAATATTAATTTGAAAATAAATTTGACTGTTACTGCAACACATTCATATATTTGATTCAGTGTGTTTTTATATTTAGCTAAGGTCAATTATTTAAGGAATATTTCAGAAGTTTAAAACCTGTAAATTATAAAAAACATAAGTTCTTTCTCCTTTTTTTTNTTAAGGAATATTTCAGAAGTTTAAAACCTGTAAATTATAAAAAACATAAGTTCTTTCTCCTTTTTTTTAAAAACTGTTGTAGAGGTAATACCCAAGTATTGTAACATAAGAATCAACCACACAGGTCAAGCTTAGCATATCTTTAAACAATAAATGTTTCAACATTTTATTTAAGTTGCAGNATTGTAACATAAGAATCAACCACACAGGTCAAGCTTAGCATATCTTTAAACAATAAATGTTTCAACATTTTAATGTTATTTTGGTTTTGAAATAATTTTTAAAATAATTGGTTAATAAATTAAAAAGTATAAAATATAAAAAATCAGTATTTGATGCTATTGAGCTAATATAAAATATCAATATTTAGTGCAGTGTTTTTGGCTTGGTTTTGCGGTGTTATCTATGAGTTGTTTTGGTGTTATTACGATTTATGGGACATCCTATTGCTTAACAAAAGGACATACGAAGTTTTAATGTAGCCA
>JXCR01148590.1:28092-41006 GCA_002079205.1 Phalaenopsis hybrid cultivar | reverse complement strand
ATATATATATATATATATATATATATATATAATTGATAAATATTTTTTTATATTATCATAAAGAGTTATTTTTATTTTATGCTCGTTTTTAAAATTAAAAATATTTTATGTTTTTGTCTCAGACACTAAAAGAACGTGTAAAAAGCATATTGATTTGTAAATTTTTGAAAAATAAGTTAAAATAAAAAAAAATTAATAAACCTCAGGGTCTTTGGATTGAAAATTCATGGGAGTAGCGACATGGAACACCCCAACACATCCACATATCACCTCATCAAAGCTCCCTTCATTGTCATTTAGATCTGCTTTCCATATGCTGAGCAGTTCATTCGAGCGCGGAAGATCCAACAACGGCCCCACTTTTTTAGGATTTGCTGGAATTTTTCATATTATATGNCTTTCCATATGCTGAGCAGTTCATTCGAGCGCGGAAGATCCAACAACGGCCCCACTTTTTTAGGATTTGCTGAAATTTTTCATATTATATGTAACAAGGGCTAAAATTATGTGGAAAGATTGAATTAATTTTATTTTAAAAAATACTAGTAAATTCTTTTGTATCTAAATACTTAAAAAAGAGATGTGATGCAGATATAAGTTTTCAAGTTCGATTATAAGTTTTTTTCACAATAGATATGAAACTCAATAAATAGAATTTCATTTAAAATTAGGACTGTAAATTAAAATTTTTCATATGTAATATTTGCATCATATTACTAATTGTTCAAAAATTATTGTCAATAATTTTATTTTTAATTCATACTTTTATAAAAAAAAAATTATGAACTCCATTTAAANTTCACAATAGATATGAAACTCAATAAATAGAATTTCATTTAAAATTAGGACTGTAAATTAAAATTTTTCATACGTAATATTTGCATCATATTACTGATTGTTCAAAAATTATTGTCAATAATTTTATTTTTAATTCATACTTTTATAAAAAAAAATTTATGAACTCCATTTAAGTAATTATATAGTTTGTAATACTCAACTATACTCCTCTAAGGTCAATAAAAATAATTTTAGAAATTGCTGAATGTGAGCTAGCTTGAACCATCAATAACACGAAGTACACCAAGTTTAAACTCACAAAGCATCAAGTCACTAAAAATTACATCTCAAATTAATTAATTACTCATGATTTTGTTTTAAATTGATATTAATTGATAATTCATTTAACATGCCGAAGATAGACTAAAGTCATTCATTAATCATAGCTAAACCCGAAAGAATTATTCAACGTGTCCACAATGCACTTCAGTGGCCTAAGGGTTATTTTTGGAATAACTAGTTATGAGTATTCACCCTCAATTCAAAAATTACTCTAATTTCATCTGATTTGCCGTCCGCTATAGGCTTTATTTATCCATTACATGGTTACTACACGAAGTTCAACTTGTATAATCTCTATGTAACTAAGATAGTTATCAAATTTCGGAATGCCAAACTTGTTGAGTTTGCTTTTTACAAATAGTCTCAACCCATGAGCAAATTTGTGTAACCCTTAGGTGTGTTTAGCAACTAAGTAGGAAGGTCAGTTAAAACTTACTACATAGTGGTTTGTTATGAAATATAACAATAAGAAATTCAACATTTTTAAGAGACAACAACTATGTTGAGTTTTGAGTTGCCAGAAATTGATGTTGATTTCCAACCATTGATTTTAATCTAACTCAAGATTTCACTACAAAAAGTGTTGTACACACACACACATACATACATACATACATAGATATGTGTTTATATATATATATATATAAACACATATCTATGTATGTATGTATGTATGTGTATATATATGTGTGCCGTGTATCCCGACCTATTAGTTGGCATCCATGGTATAAAACCTCTCAGGTCGGGGGTTCGAATCTCCTCTGACATAGTTGGTCTTAAAGAGGTGGTAATGAAATTGTTAGGGAGATTAGGAGAGGTTGGAGGCTTATGACCAATCTTATATATAGATATCTATATATATATATATATAGAGAGAGAGAGAGAGAGAGAGAGAGAGAGAGAGAGAGAGGGAGAGAGAGAGAGGGAGGAGGAGAGAGAGAGAAAGAGAGAGGTACACATAGTTCCAATGAATGCCATTAAAGTTATTTAATTATTACATTCTTCAAATATTAATTTGATCTTAATGCTTTTAGATCACAAGATAATTTAATAATTAATTTATATTTGTATTATTGAAACATATTCAAATCATCTTAAGACCCCCTCAAATATATGAGAAAATTAATAGCATCTATGCTGATTTAGGTAAAAAAATACTAGACGATTAACTTACTATAATATGAGGCAATTACATACCATTCAACCCCGGTGTAATACCTTTTTTTTTTTAATTCCTATCTAGTATATACATTTCGAATAACTTAACTTTAATTTTGACATTTATACCACCTAAATCTTTTATATCACACCAAAAATATAACTTTTTTAACTTTTAAAAATCGAAACACTTATTTTCATGCATAGATAATGTGTGGCATATATGTAAAATTAAAATTCAGATTTTAAATATGTAAAGAAATACAAATTAAGTGGTATGCTTGCAAATGTTCATAAATTTTATATAAAAAATATCTTAACTATATGTAGAAAAAATTACACATCACCATAGTCATTATATTGCTTTGAATAGATTGGAATGAAATTGTAATGGATGTTAGACTAACTTGGGTCTCTGACTGTAGCCCTGACCTCATAACCCTTTTGAAGAAGCTTCATAACCAGCCACGAACCCACGTACCCACTGGCTCCCGTCACCACGACCGGACCCTTCCTCTCATCCTCCATTTCTTCCTTTTTCACTGCAGATTTTTAAGCGCAAAGGCCATCAATTTATAGAACACAACTGGCGATTATTCTCACCAGAAGTGTAAGAGCTCACCGGCCACCCAGCCTTTCAAAGGTTCATATGGACGATGGGAGCCACTCAAACTACTACAAGCACCGAAACCTGACCAAGTGTTGAGACCAGAGCAACCTTATGACACGTAGCAGATTTTTTGTGGTTGGGTTTTGCCGTTCAGATTCAGACTCCCAAACACCCCTGGATAATTGACCGGCGGATGGAGAACGGTAGTTGAAGCTGGGCATGAAGGGTGGTTATTATAATTAAGTGTGTTAGATAAATTGCGTTGTTATAGGCCTATGAAATAATGACATTTGGACCATTTTATAAATTTAAAAACTCATTGATACGACAACAATTTTCAGAGTCTAAACTGAGGGTCCGTTTGGGAGAGCGTTGGGAATGCAGTGCGGGGCGCGACCGTGGAGTTAAGTTGTTTGGGAGCGCCATGAGGTAGCTGTGTCCCGCCCATTTGGTTAAACTNTATATATATATATATATGTATGTATAGGAATGGCCTGAGGCGATTATACGAATCCCGACCATCCCTCATGCGTTTTAAAATTCGTGTACTACACCCTGCACTTGGGGGGAACGAACCCTATACTATAGGGGACTTGCAACTGACAAACAGATGCCCAACCAAATGAATTGAGTACACGACCCATATATATAGATTATCATATTTTTGATTTAGTGTTGAAATTTTGAGTATTATTCATGAAAATATCAAAATGTAGGTATTAGATGTCTAAATACATAAAAATTGTGTGGTATATATGTAAAAGGCCCTAAATAAATTTACAAGATAGATAGATAGATTATCATATTTTTTTTTGTAGTGTTAAAATTTTGAGTATTATTCATGAAAATTTGAAAATTTAGGCATTAGATGTCTAAATACATAACAATTGTGTAGTATATATGTAAATGCCCCAAAATAAATTTACAAAGTACTTACTTTTGAGGAATGGCATATGTGGCATATCTCTTCTTCAGCATTTTTGCCAAGTCATAAATTGTTGAATCATGAGAAGAACAAATGTACCTACCATTTGCGTTCGGATGCTCGAAAAGGAAAATATGAGCATCACATAAGTCATCCAAATGAACATATTGAGCTTGCTTTATTATCGAGTAATGAGCTTCATTTCCTAACAAAATATCAACACATAATAAACGTTTGAATATCATAATTTTTACTTAAATTTGCATAATTACAATAATGATGCCGGAAAAATTGTGCACCGTTTATCATTTTTAGATCTGCTTCTGCCTACAAGTTCGTTACTTTATTACCCTCTCGTCCTTTTATCTCGATTAATTTATGAAAAGTCATTCACAAATTTCCTCGAATGTAAGATAAAATTTTAAGCTATAATAATATGGCACCTATAAAATTCCAAATATTAATTATTATATTAGTTATAGTTCTACGATCTTTTGCTAGTGTGTAAAATCTATAAACTTGAAGGGTCGCCGTGTAAAATGAGAAATCATTCACCTGTGATTAATGAAAATGCAGTGGTCAAACTTGGCGGCATCTCATCTGTTATGAAGGAACCCACCACCAATGTGGGAATTATGGCTATAAAATCAACGTCATTTTCTTTCGCGAACTCCCAAGCAGCCTTCTCTGCAAGTGTTTTTGATACGAAGTACATCTGTTGTATATTAACACAATATAATTATTATTTCCAGAACTTGAAGGTTTATTACTGCTGGCAATAAACATCTGAAAGCCTTACATGCAAATCACTCAACTCTTATGTATTTATATATCTATTACTTAAATTTTAGTTTATACATAAATCTTTGTGTGTTTAAAATTTTGATGTTAAAAATATAAATATATAAGAATTGAGTGATATACTTGAAAATTTATTTAAATATTTTGTTAGAAATATTGGCTATTTATAAATTAGTATATGTTGCTATATATATATATATATAATCATACCCAACCGGTCATTTTGACTCGGGTGATGAAATTGAGGTCGCTCCAGNTTCTGCCTATAAGTTCGTTACTTTATTACCCTCTCGTCCTTTTGTCTCGATTAATTTATGAAAAGTCATTCACAAATTTCCTCGAATGTAAGATAAAAGTTTAAGCTATAATAATATGGCACCTATAAAATNTTCTGCCTATAAGTTCGTTACTTTATTACCCTCTCGTCCTTTTGTCTCGATTAATTTATGAAAAGTCATTCAAATTTCCTCGAATGTAAGATAAAATTTTAAGCTATAATAATATGGCACCTATAAAATCCAAATATTAATTATTTTTATTAGTTGTTCTACGATCTGTTGGTAGTGTGTAAAATCTATAAACTTGAAGGGTCGCCATGTAAAATGAGAAATCATTCACCTGTAATTAATGAAAATGCAGTGGTCAAACTTGGCGGCATCTCATCTGTCATGAAGGAACCCACCACCAATGTGGGAATTATGGCTATAAAATCAACGTCATTTTCTTTCACGAACTCCCAAGCAGCCTTCTCTGCAAGTGTTTTTGATACGAAGTACATCTGTTGTATATTAACACAAATTATTTATTATATCCAAAACTTGAAGGTTTATTACTGCTGGCAATAAACATCAGATTTACATGCAAATCACTCAACTCTTATGTATTTATATAACTATTACTTAAATTTTAGTTTATACATAAATCTTTGTGTGTTTAAAATTTTGATGATAGAAATATCAATATATAAGAATTGAGTGATATGCAAAAATTTATTTAAATATTTTGTTAGCAATATTGGCTATTTATAAATTGGTATATATTGCTCTACATATATATATATATATATATATATATATATAATCATACCCAACCGGTCATTTTGACTCGGCTGATGAAATTGAGGTCGCTCCAGGAGCTCTCGTCGTAAACCGGTGCTTGGTTTTCCTCCACGTTTACTGTTCCTGCAGAAGATGTGAATATCACACGCTTTACGCTGCGTGACCTCTTGCATGACCTCAGTATANGTCGCTCCAGGAGCTCTCGTCGTAAACCGGTGCTTGGTGTTCCTCCACGTTTACTGTTCCTGCAGAAGATGTGAATATCACACGCTTTACGCTGCCTGACCTCTTGCATGACCTCAGTATGCCCAGCAAACCGTTGATTGCCGGTTGTATCACTTCCTTCTGCGCATGTGGATTTAGCTGTATATTAGCAAGATCTGCCACAACTATATCTATATATTTTTATATATTTCATGATAAAATAATTAAGAAAAAAAGTGCATGTGGGAAAATTTTATAGTATTTTTAGCTAGATTTTTATGCTCTATTATGTTTGATTTTTATTCCAATCTACCCATCAAAGTTTTGTCGGCCATAATAATTTCATTTGTCTTGAATATATCCTTTTAAATGTTGTATTTAAAATTTTGAATTTAAAAGCTAATTATATTGGATAAAAATATNACCCATCAAAGTTTTGTCGGCCATAATAATTTCATTTGTCTTGAATATATCCTTTTAAATGTTGTATTTAAATTTTGAATTTAAAAGCTAATTATATTGGATAAAAATAGATTTGTACGTAATAATAACAATTTATGAAGTGTAGCATGAAGTAATTGGGGAGCAATGTGGAAGCAAGAGTACGAATGCAAAAATCCTCATTCAGTTGTGATTTAATTTAAAAAGTTTTTTTCTTTTTGTAGCGATTATTGTGTATTAAAACTTTAGTTTTTCTGAAAAACGAGGTATTCAAATTTTATATTTAGAATATAAATGATGTTGAACTAAAATCATATGACACTCAAATTTTATATTAAAAAAAATTAAGAGTTGCTATTTGAAAATAATTTAACATAATATATAAATTAAATTATATTTTTTTCTTAATGTCAGACTATTTTGACAAAATATCTTGCACGCATGTTCAAAAAAACTTCTTCCGAATAGTTTATAAGAATAAGAACCAAATAAGATTGCTAGCTCATAGTCCTTGTATATTAAAAATGGTATTTGAAAATCAGCCAAGAAAGTAATCTATTATTATTCATATTCTTACCATCANAAATTAAATTATATTTTTTTCTTAATGTCAGACTATTTTGACAAAATATCTTGCACGCATGTTCAAAAAAACCTCTTCCGAATAGTTTATAAGAATAACAACCAAATAAGATTGCTAGCTCATAATCCTGTATATTAAAAATGGTATTTGAAAATCAGCCAAAAAAGTAATCTATTATTATTCATATTCTTACCATCCAAAATTATTTATTTATTTATTGTACAGTTAATAAAATAAAGCATATTTATATTTCCTTTGTTAAATTAAAAATTGGCTACAGTTTTTTGCTATTAAGTAAAAAAATTAGGAATAAACCATATTAACTTTTAACTGAAATTTCAATCATCTTAATTTATACTATTTGAAAACTCATAAAAATTTAGTAAAGATAATCATTTTATTTGTTTTATTTATAAAAAGCTCACAATTTTTGATTTTTTTATAAAATTATGTTCATAATGATAAGATTACAACAAATGAAGACTTAAAATATGAATTCTAGGTAATACTCCTTTCTATAATTTTTTTGCCAGCATTTAATTTTCATTCCTATATTTATTTAAATTCAAATAATATTTGTAAACTATGTTAATGTTGATACCAAATTGGATAAAAAATGTTGAATGTCTTTTTAATGTCATTGATTTATGCCCCCACTAAGAAAAATTTTTAGTTTCAATTTTGTTATAAAAATTCTAATAATTATTATTTTTAAACGTTCATTATTTATTTTATCACCAGGGGTAAGTACTAGAAGGAACTTTATTTATATGTAACTTTCTTGCATCATTTTAGATGGTTTTATTATTTATAAGCTATGAAAATATTAAGTATGCAGTACATACTTTGCAGTGTTTTATATTTTATCATGAAAAAATAACATTTATTTGAAATATCAATATATATATATATATATATATATATATATATATATATAATTGATAAATATTTTTTTATATTATCATAAAGAGTTATTTTTATTTTATGCTCGTTTTTAGAATTAAAATTATTTTATGTTTTTGTCTCAGACACTGAAACATCGTGTAAAAAGCATATTGATTTCTAAATATTTGAAAAATAAATTAAAATAAAATAAAACTAATAAACCTCAGGGTCTTTGGATTGAAAATTCATGGGAGTAGCGACATGGAACACCCCAACACATCCACATATCACCTCATCAAAGCTCCCTTCATTGTCATTTAGATCTGCTTTCCATATGCTGAGCAGTTCATTCGAGCGCGGAAGATCCAACAACGGCCTCACTTTTTTAGGATTTGCTGAAATTTTTCATATTATATATAACAAGGGCTAAAATTATGTCGAAAGATTGAATTAATTTTATTTTAAAAAATACTAGTAAATTCTTTTGTATCTAAATACTTAAAAAAGAGATGTGATGCAGATATAAGTTTTCAAGTACGATTATAAGTTTTTTCACAATAGATACGAAACTCAATAAATCGAATTTCCTTTAAAATTAGGACTGTAAATTAAAATTTTTCATACGTAATATTTGCATCATATTACTAATTGTTCAAAAATTATTGTCAATAATTTTATTTTTAATTCATACTTTTATAAAAACAAAATTTATGAACTCCATTTAAGTAATTATATAGTTTGTAATACTCGACTATACTCCTCTGATAATGTCAATAAAAATAAATTTAGAAATTGCTGAATATGAGCTAGCTTGAACCATCAATAACTCAAAGTACACCAAGCCTAAACTCACAAAGCATCAAGTCACTAAAAATTACATCTCAAATTAATTAATTACTCATGATTTATTTTTAAATTGATATTAATTGATAATTCATTCAACATGCCGAAGATAGACTAAAGTCATTCATTAATCATAGCTAAACCCGAAAGGAATTATTCAACGTGTCCACAATGCACTTCAGTGGCCTAAGGTTATTTTTGGAAAAACTAGTTATGAGTATTCACCCTCAATTCAAAACTTACTCTAATTTCATCTGATTTGCCGTCCGCTATTGGCTTTATTTGTCCATTACATGGTTAACTATACGAAGTTAAACTTGTATAATCTCTATGTAACTAAGATAGTTATCAAATTTTGGAATGCCAAACTTGTTGAGTTTGCTTTTTACAAATAATCTCAACCCATGAGCAGATTTGTGTAACCCTTAGGTGTGTTTAGCAACTAAGTAGGAAGGTCAGTTAAAACTTACTATATAGCGGTTTGTTATGAAATATAACAATAAGAAATTCAACATTTTTAACAGACAACAACTATGTTGAGTTTTGAGTTGCCAGAAATTGATGTTGATTTCCAACCATTGATTTTAATCTAACTCAAGATTTCATTACAAAAAGTGTTGTACACACACTTACATACATACATACATACATATATATCTATACATACANTACATATATATATACATATATATATGTACATATATATATACATATGTGTGTGTGTGTCTATATATAAATATAGAGGGAAGAGGAGAGAGAGAGAAAGAGAGAGAGGTACACATACTTCCAATGAATGCCATTAAAGTTATTTAATTATTACATTCTTCAAATATTAATTCGATCTTAATGCTTTTAGATCACAAGATAATTTAATAATTAATTTATATTTGTATTATTGAAACATATTCAAATCCTGTTAAGACCTCCTCAAATATATGAGAAAGTTAATAGCATCTATGCTGATTTAGTTTAAAAAATACCAGACGATTAACTTAATATAATATGAGGCAAATACATACCATTCAACCCCGGTGTAATACTTTTTTTTTTATTACTATCTGGTATATACATTTCGAATAACTTTACTTTTGACATTTATACCACCTAAATCTTTTATGTCACACCAAAAATATAACTTTTTTAACTTTTAAAAATCAAAACACTTATTTTCATGCATAGATAATGCGTGGCATATATGTAAAATTAAAATTCAGATTTTAAAAATGTAAAGAAATACAATCTAAGTGTTATGCTTGCAAATCTTCCTAAATTTTATATAAAAATGTCTTGACTATATGTAGAAAAAATTACACATCACCATAGTCATTATATGTCTTTGTATAGATTGGAATGAAATTGTAATGGATGTTAGACTAACTTGGGTCTCTGACTGTAGCCCTGACCTCATAACCCTTTTGAAGAAGCTTCATAACCAGCCACGAACCCACGTACCCACTGGCTCCCGTCACTACGACCGGACCCTTCCTCTCATCCTCCATTTCTTCCTTTTTCACTACAGATTTTTAAGCGCAAAGGCCATCAATTTATAGAACAGAACTGGCGATTATTCTCACCAGAAGTGTAAGCGCTCACCGTCCACCCAGCTCTTCAATGGTTCATATGGACGATGGGAGCCACTCAAACTACTACAAGCACCGACAACCTGACCAAGTATTGAGACCAGAGCAAACTTATGACACGTAGCAGATTTTTTGTGGTTGGGTTTTGCCGTTCAGATTCAAACTCCCAACACCCCTGGATAATTGACCGGCGGATGGAGAACGGTAGTTGAAGCTGGGCGTGAAGGGTGGTTAATATAATTAAGTGTGTTAGATAAATTGCGTTGTTATAGGCCTATTAAAATAATGACATTTGGACCATTTTATAAATTTAAGAACACATTGNTAAATTGCGTTGTTATAGGCCTATTAAAATAATGACATTTGGACCATTTTATAAATTTAAGAACACATTGATACGACAACAATTTTCATAGTCTAAACTGAGGGTCCTTTTGGGAGAGCGTTGGGAACGCAGAGCGGGGCGTGACTGTGGAGTTAAGCTGTTTGGGAGCGCTATGGGGTAGCTGTGTCGCGCCTATTTNCTCCTCAAGAAGGAACACATCCCCTATCAGGTCGTGATGTTGAACTCCTAGATACAACAAGTTCCACTCATCTATCTCGTGTAGCTCATCCGACATCGCCACATCTTCCCGCCATTCCAGATAATGCCATTCGCAATGAACTACGACGCCTCGTCCGGGAAGAGTTCCCCTTAGAGAAAAAGGACCGCTTATACGCTCACCATAACATCCATGAATCTTCTCCCTTAACGAATGTGGTCCTCCAACACTCCATCCCAACAGGCTTTAAACTTCCGAGCATCGATACATATGAAGGGACAACCGACCCTTACGAGCATATTGATCATTATCGAACTATCATGCACATTCAGCGTGCTTCTGATGCACTTTTGTGTCAAGTGTTTCCGACTACTCTTAAAGGACAAGCTCGAACTTGGTTCTACTCTCTACCGGGGGGCACTATAAACACCTTTAACGAACCTGCAAAACTTTTCGTGGAGCAGTTCATCGCAAATCGAAGGATCATCAAGGATTCATCCCATCTCTCGGGAATTCGTCAAAATGAAGGAGAGTCACTGAAAGACTACTTCCGCAGGTTTTCTACTGAAGCCCGTCAAATTCCAGGAGTAGATCCAAAGTTACTTAGGGGGGGTTTTCCTTGGGGGGCTTCGCCCCTTCTACTCATCACTGATGCGGGAGACAGTTCGTTCTTATGTCGACCTTGTCCACCGTGTTGAGGCACAAATCACTGCAGATGAGGCCATCAATGCACATAAGGAAAGCACAAAGGTAACACTGGAGATAATAATTAATCTTTGCAACGGAGAAAGTCTGAACAACAGAGGAATCGCGACATCCTTCCTCAATCTGCAGGCCAACGAACTGAATATCGACCCAAGAAAGAGTATACATCACTCAACACATCACGTGCTAACATCTTAATGGCTATTAAAGATGAGCAAGCTGTTAAGTGGCCTCACGCCCTAAAACCAAACTCAGGGAATCAAGATCAATATTGTCATTTTCATCGCAGTCGTGGTCATTCCACCGAAGCATGTAAGCAGCTCAAGGAAGTGATTGAAAGGTTAATTAAACAGGGATATCTTGGTCGATTTGTAAAAAACAAAATAGTTGGTATCGATAACGCTCCTATTGGGGGGCAACATACATCAAGGCAACAACATGGGGGTCACCCAGTCGTAGGAGAAATTAAAACAATTGCTGGAGGCCCATCGAGGATTGATCAAGTCCTTGTCACTGTACCTGGCGAACCAATGCTGAAGAAATTGCGTCTTGAGCCCATAACTTTTGATGATTCCGATTTGGAAGGAGTTCGAGTCCCCCACCAAGATCCTTTAGTCATTAGCGCAGGAATTGGCGAGCCTTGCTATAACGTAAAGAGGATCCTAATCGACAATGGGAGCTCTGTTGATGTTTTGTTCTATTCAACTTTCCTCAGTTTGGGATTGACAAGGGAAATTCTTCAACCGGCATCAGGACCCTTATATGGTTTTGATAATCGACCAGTGAGGGTCGAGGGAACAATAAATCTTCCAGTTGTCTTGGGAGATTTTCCTCGACAAATAGCCCACTCAGTTCAGTTCATCGTTGTCAAATCAGAATCATCGTATAATGCTATCTTCGGGAGACCACTGCAATCAATTTTTGGTGTCGTGACTTCTGTAATACACTTGAAGATCAAGTTTCCAACCCCAGCAGGGATTGGCGTCGTACGAGGTGATCAACAGATAGCACAATCATGCTACCTCAGACAAGCTCAACCACGCCCGTCAATGACACTTAGCATTGAAAACTTTGATCTTCGAGATGAAGATATATCTCAACGGGCTTCTCCCGTGGAAGAATTGGTTCAAATCTCAATCTCTGACGAACATCCCTCGAGAGCAGTTCAGCTTGGTTCCCTACTCTCCGATGAGAAAAGGTTAGAGTATGTAGATCTTATTCGAAGGAACCAAGAAATTTTTGCATGGACTCCAACCGACATATCTGGAGTTGATCCAGAAATAATCATGCACTCTTTAAAGGTTGACTCAACCTTTAAACTAGTTATCCAGAAGAAGCGCAGTTTTGCCCCAGACCGCTTACAAGTTATTGAACAAGAAGTCAACAAGCTTCTCGAAGCAAAGTTCATACGGGAAGTACACCATCCTGCATGGCTGGCCAATGTCGTCATGGTGAAAAAA
>JXCR01148590.1:0-24310 GCA_002079205.1 Phalaenopsis hybrid cultivar | reverse complement strand
ATCTAACCTCTTCCATATGGGTTAACATCGTCGAGTTTTAACTCTGGTAAACAACCCTGGATAGGTTAACAGTCCTTAGTGGACTACACATGATCCCTTCCACCCAGGTTCATGAGCGAGCAATGCTGTATAAACAACCTCGGATGGGTTAATGAGTCCTTAGTGGACTTTCGTTGGCTCCTCTCATACAAATTAACATCATTAAGTAATATTATGATGCATGGCCTCAGTCTAGTAAAAGGTCACTGATGATTTATCTCCAAGGTAACCTTCTTACGTGATATTGGACATCCAATGTGTTGCACCACCACGATGCTTCGTCCAACGTGTTGTCGTGACACACCGACGCAACACGTCATCAAGCCGCAACACATCGCCGCAACGTACCACCGTAACGCGTCGCGTCGCTACAATTCTTCCCCGCAACGCGTCGTGTAGCCGCAACAAACTGCCGCAACGGGAAAGAAGATCCCGTTGCTTGCCTGCTACGCAGGACCAAGACGAATTTCCTCTTCGCCGCAGCGAGAAAGAAGATCCCGTTGCTTGCCTGCTACGCAGGACGGGGACGACTTTCCTCTTCTCCGCAACACTTTGCCGTGACTCTTCGTCGCAAATCTGCACTGCAAGACTTCGTCGGAACTCTGCACCGCAACGTTCCGCTTCACCGCAACTATNCCCCTCCCCTCTTAAATAAAAAATATTTCTAAATTTCAAATTACTTTGGGAGGAGACAGAGGTCCATTTGTTGTGTTTGAGTTGCTCTGCTGTGAAAGCAGTGGATGGGCTTAGGGTTTTTGACGAGGCAAGGATGACAAGCCTGCTTGTGTTTTTTTTCTTTTTTTTGTGGTTGCTACTTTCTCGCTGTCATGCACTTATTATAAAGAACAAGGCAGCACCTATCCTCTATTCAAATATATGACATCACAACAAACCCTGATTATTAGGTTGTTTACGAATCTTAGTCATGCATGAATATGGGGTTAGGTGTCTGTTGTTCATTAAAATTTAACTGTAGCATGTTTCCTAATTTGCTTATTTGCTCGAAGATATGGACCCCCATGCTCCTTGTTTTTCCAGCACACAAGAAGGAAAGATTGTTAAAAATTGCTTTAATTTGTTACATATATTTTTGTGGATTTCAAGGGATGGATTTAAGAGCTTATTTAGTACCAGTAGTTTTTTAACATAAATTAGCTTAACCCCTTTGAAAGTGATGGATTGGTGTTCTTCATAGATTTAAAATACCGCTTAATCCTTCTGAACAAATGAGTCTACGCACAAACTTGAAAGACTAGAGGGCCCATGTTTTGCAGATATTTCTTCTATCTGCAGTTTGGAGAAAGGTTCTACATTGTATTATCAAAATATTTAGTTCATATAACCAATAGTCTATAGAATTTTAATAGAAGCATGAAATTAATGTAGACTGTTATGCAACTTATGAATGACTTGCATGGTCAACCATTTTCGAAATGAAATTGCCTCATACCTATCAATCAGGATTAAAATTACAACACTCGATTTTTATTTTAGAAATGTAAATTTTCTTAAACATTAAACAGTGTGATTTTAATCAGCATCCCTTATGAAATCCATCTTTCTTTGCTACAATAATGTTCCAAAAAAGTAGAGGCGCTCTCAAACCAATAATTCGTGAAAGTTTAGATACATAGATAAAGTTTAGCTCATAATTGGGAAGTTTTAGACATTCCTTGATTTTGATTCTTAGTGGAACAACAAGTTCATCTTTTTTCTCAGCGAAGATGTCAATTGGTTTTAGTTTCACATATTTTATTATGGCACCATGTTTTGTGATAAGATAAATGATAGAAATGTATATAGTAGAGAAAAGGTTGCAAACTTTCTTTATTGCTTTCGATGAGTCATTTTATTGATTTTTATGTCAATTCATTTCCTGGGAATTAAAGAATAAAGGCATGTTAGAAGCATTAAATTAAAGAAATGTATAATTTGTTACATTTGAGTGCTCTAGTATCAAGCTTATCCCAATGTTGTTTTTTGATGTGAATATAAGCTCCAATCTGGATAAATGGATTAATGGACGATACCTTCTAATTTATCTTTCAATTCTTGTATTTCTTGAGCATTGAAGTTGATTTTATTTTTTTTTAGAAAAGGCGAGATCAATAGATATGTGCTGATTATAATGGAATGCTAACTTGTTTTAGAGCTATTCTTATTTTTTGAGCTATTCCTGTTCAGTTCCATAAACTATCGACACTCATTGTTTAGTGAGTTGTGTATCTTAACTTTTATTCTATTTTGAAATGAATTTATGCTTCTGAAGTAATAAATATGTAGCTGTCATGGTTTTGTTTTAAACATCTTTACTAAACTGGGGCGGAATGATCATTTTTACAGAAACGGTTGCTCTACAGTGGTTTTTACATAGCTACAACAAACAAACATCTAGCTTCCTCGCGGCAGCTTCCTAGGGCAGCTGCAACTTCAGCTGAAAAGTTGAGAAGCTGCAACTACCCCAAACAGACCTTGATTTATCAACGAGACATATACTTGAATACTCATCAATTAATATGTTTGAAATTTTAAACCTTTGAATAAGGGCCATGATTAGTTGATTAGCGTCTTCAATATTATTAACATTTTAGATGCGAAATTATTTTTGCAACGTGGTATATATGTCAATATATAAAGAGTTGTTTTTTTTCCAAGCAAGTTAAGCACTTGAATTCAGTCCTTTAGAATTTTGCAGTTGAAAAAAACGAGTTGTAGGGTGCATTTGAGTAGAAGCAATTCAAATAAAGAAAATGAACAAGTAATAAAAAAATAAAATAAATGCTGAAAAAGAAACGAAATTTATTTCAACATATTTGTTTGGTTATTTGCTTGAAAATGTGTTAACATTAATCATGAGGAATTGTAAAAGTTCCGAAGGGAAAATTACGATGGAAGACCCACTAACAAAAGATCATGAACGAAACTCGTTCGACTAAGATAAATTGTCTGAGCCAAGCTAGTAAGGCCAAAGCCTAACAAACCATAAGATGAACGAAAGATGACCTGAGGATACAAGAACAAGCCACTCATCAAAAATGAGAAATGAATATCTGATCCAACCACCGCAAGACAGTCAACTCAAAAAAAGATTTGGTTCCCTAGCATCACCAACCATCCCAGGAAAGTCTAGAAGCCCCTCAATAGAGGACAATGATCGACAATCGAGCCATATCAGCTCGCTGATCCATATCAACTGCAAGCTCAACAGACCAATTCATATCGAACAAGCTCAGCTTACCAAGCTGATCCATATCGATCAAGATAAGTCGACTCAATTGATCTTATCCACCCAAATTTGACTAAGGCCAACTGATCAAGTTAGAAACTAGTCAAACGATAGACTTTCACATGTAAAATACTGGAAATACCCTATTATTGTCTCTTTTAAAGTAAGAGCAAAAATATAACATCATCATATTGTGATATCTCCCACGTAAATAGGAAAATCATATTATAATGCAGGTTCTCTTACTTTTATGTGGTTATTTTGTCTCTTGTACGATTTTCTAATTTTATTTTGATTAACCTTGGCCTTTTGCTTAGTTATTTTCCTAGATTCCCTATTTATTTTGGGCTTTCCATCTTTCTTAAGTCTTACTTTTGGTACTTTTTGTGGGTTGCCCATATATTGTTTATAACTTTTTATTTCCATTACGTACGCTTAGGTGTGCCCCTCTAGGTGGAGCTTTTATTTCATTTAATCTTTATGGAGTTTCATTTTCTCCTTAACCTCATTTCTAAATGATTGCATGGGTTTCTTTGAGGACTGATCCCAATATTTTTTATATGTAAGATTTATGAAGTTCACACTACTACTTGAATATTTTAATCCCCGGTAACGGTGCCAAAAACTTGGTTCTTATTCTCTTGATAGATGTCAATGCGATGTGTGTGATTATATGTCCAATTTTCTTAATTATAATTCTTAACTTGTAACAAAGCCAAAATCTTGATCCCAAGCAAAAATTAGGAAAATTTTTCACTTTAAAGCAAGTAAGAATACAATTATAATATTTTATATGGGATACTACAGAAGTATACGTATCATTATCAAGTAATATAAGAATTTCTGATTAAGCCTCGAATATCGAACCCACAAGAAAAATATATTATGTACTTTAAGTAACAGGAGAAATTAAATAATCAAAATTCTTTAGCAAAATTTTCTTACTTAAATTCTAGATACTAAAATAGGAATGAAGGTTCAATTCTTTTTGTAAATTTTTTGGTAATTGAGAATAAAGTAAGCAACTAACAAATATAACTAGATATTTGCAAGATGAAGATAATATAAATAAATTATCTTTTTTCTTATCATGAATCAGTAAAAAGTATATAAACTCTATTGTGAAAGTATTTTAATTGTGTTGTGCCAAATAAGAGCAATAATTTTCTTTACTCTTACTAGAGATGCTATTAAAAACATTGGCTAATCTATAATATGAATAGACTTGAAGACGGGTTAGGCAGGGAAGATACTGGCTCTCACTCTAGAGTTTTCTCTTCTTCCTCCACCTGGGGGCTAACATCTCTTATCAAAACTTAAAACTATAAGGCAAATTGGGGTCTTTAGATTGTCACTCTATAATCCTCAAATTCTATACCCTTCAAAGTTTATTTCCATAATTATTTTCACTCAACCACTTGAACTACATTCTCATTCATGAAATCAAATGTGTTTCTTACCATTTGTTGACTGAGACAACACCATCTCAGATCTTATAAATTCTCACAACAGACATTAACTTTTTAATTGGCCAAATCAAGAAGTAAATTAAATACATGGTCTAAAAACAACACAACTTCTTTCAGCACTAAAGTCTAATAATTCACACAACTTCTCCCCAATAATTAATCACTTATCATTTTNGATCTTATAAATTCTCACAACAGACATTAACTTTTTAATTGGCCAAATCAAGAAGTAAATTAAATACATGGTTTAAAAACAACACAACTTCTTTCAGCACTAAAGTCTAACAATTCACACAACTTCTCACCAATAATTAATCACTTATCATTTGAATAAAAAATATACAGAAAGATATTCAAATTAATGAAGAAAACACAAACACACTTGAATTTAAAAATAAAAAATCATGCACACAAATAAGAAGTCTAAATTAAAACAAAATGTAGTCACAAAGATAAATACTTATCTCAAATCCTCTCCATCAAATCTCTTGAAGTTTCTTTACATCTTTTCCTTCACACGTAATACAAACTACACTCAAAATAAAAATAAAAAGTGGCCGACGGCGGCGGCGACGGTTACTCAGGATAGATGGATGATGATTAGCTAGCATCTTTCCTGGATGATCGAAGTCTTCTTTTATAAAATTCCAAAAGGTTCCTTGGTGTCTCTTGAAAATGTTTCCCCATTCAATGAATCGTCTAGAAGTTACCTCCTTTTAAAAGATAATTGAATGAATTTTTGTGTTAATTAACTATTTCCTACATTTTCACTAAAGGTTGCTTCAAATACCAATTCAAAAATTCGTCCAAATTCAATGAATCATCAAATAACTACTTTCGGCACTTAAGCGCAGGGTACCTGACGCTTAGGCAAGCGTGGTTCTTTTTTTAACTGGCTCGCAAGCGTCAGGCACTTATGATGCGCCCCTACTATGCGTTGTTTTTCTACGTGTCTTATGTCAATTTAAATCCTCTGTAACAGTTTCAAAAACTTGACCCATCCCAAAATTACATAGTAATTTAGCTTTCAAAAATATGACCAAAATCTTGACCCAATTTATTCTAAATATTTAATCTATAAAATAGAATTGTTATATAAAATAGTTCACACACTAGGAGTTCTACGCAAGTGCACCTATCGCTTCAAGTAATATAGGGTTTTCTTTAAAAACCTCAGTATCGATCCCACATAGATGCACAGTAGTCTACTACTATAAAGTCATAGTTTTGAAAGATGAAAATTCTTATGATAATAACTTAAATCACAAAATTCAAACTATAAAAATTAAAGTAAGAATGACAAGTTAAAATGAGTTTAATGAATGCTAACAGAAATGTAGCAAAAAAAACTAAATTTATTAAACTAATTTCTAAACTTCAAAGTTAAATTAACAAAGACTAAACAAAGTTTTATGACAAAGAGTTCAAATTTAATAAAGTATCATTCCTTTTTATAATGAGTATATGGATTGTGAAGAAATTAAAATCATTTGAAAATATATAAATATTATTTTGTGTCAAATAGAAGCAATCCTATTTTTTACACTCTTGCGTGTACATAAAAAATATTGACTAATTCAGAGTTTGGTCCCTTATTCCGTGGTTAGGTTGGNTCTTAAATAAAAAATATTTCTAAATTTCAAAATACATTGGAAGGGAACAGAGGACAATTCGTTGTGTTTGAGCTGCTCTGCTGTGAAAGCAGTGGATGGGGTTAGGGTTTTTGACGAGGCGAAGGATTACAAGCCTGCTTGTGTTTTTTTTTCTTTTTTTTTGTGGTTGCTACTTTCTCGTTGTCATGCACTTATTATAATGAACAAGGCAGCACCTATCCTCTATTCAAATATATGGTATCACAACAAACCCTGATTATTAGGTTGTTTACGAATCATAGTCATGCATGAATATGGGGTTAGTTGTCTTTGTTGTGGATTAGAATTTAACTGTAGCATGTTTCCTAATTTGCTTATTTGCTCGAAGATATGGACCCCCATGCTCCTTGTTTTTCCAACACACAAGAAGGAAAGATTGTTAAAAATTTCCTTAATTTGTTACATATCTTTTGGTGGATTTCAAGGGATGGATTTAAGAGCTTATTTTAGTACCAGTAGTTTTTTAACATAAAATAGCTTAACCCCTTTCAAAGTGATGGATTGGCGTTCTTCATAGATTTAAAATACAGCTCAATCCTTCTGAACAAATGAGTCTACGCACAAACTTGAAAGACTAGAGGGCCCATGTTTTGCAGATATTTCTTCTATCTGCAATTTGGAGAAAGGTTCTACATTGTATTATCAAAATATTTAGTTCATATAACCAATAGTCTATAGAATTTTAATAGAAGCATGAAATTAATGTAGATTGTTATGCAACTTATGAATGACTTGCATGGTCAACCATTTTTGAAATGCAATTGCCTCATACCTATAAATCAGGATTAAAATTACAACACTCGATTTTTATTTTAGAAATGTAAATTTTTTTAAACATTAAACAGTGTGATTTTAATAATCATCCCTTATGAAATCCATCTTTCTTTGCTACAATATTGTTTCAAAAAAGTAGAGGCGCTCTCAAACCAATAATTCGTGAAAGTTTAGATAGATAGAGAAAGTTTAGCTCATAATTGGGAAGTTTTAGACATTCCTTGATTTTGATTTTTAGTGGAACAACTAGTTTATCTTTTTTCCCAGCGAAGATGACAATTGGTTTTAGTTTCACATTTTTTATTATGGCACCATGTTTTTTGATAAGATAAATGATAGAAATGTATATAGTAGAGAAAAGGTTGCAAACTTTCTTTATTGCTTTCGATGAGTCATTTGATTGATTTCCATGTCAATTCATTTCCTGGGAATTAAAGAATAAAGGCATGTCAGAAGCTTTAAATTAAAGAAATGTATAATTTGTTACATTTGAGTGCTCTAGTTTCAAGCTTATCCCAATGTTGTTTGTTGATGTGAATATAAGCTCCAATCTGGATAACTTGATTAATGGACGATATTCTTCTAATTTATCTTACAATTCTTGTATTTCTTGAGCATTGAAGTTGATTTTATTCTTTTTAGAAAAGGCTAGATCAATAAATATGGACTGATTATAATGGAATGCTGACTTGTTTTTGAGCTATTCCTGTTCAGTTCCATATACTATCGACACTCATTGTTTAGTGAGTTGCGTATCTTAACTTTTATTCTATTTTGAAATGAATTTATGCTTCTGAAGCAATAAATATGTGGCTTTCATGGTTCTGTTTTAAGCATCTTTACTAAACTGGGGAAGAATGGTCATTTTTACAGAAACAGCTGCCCTACAGTGATTTTCACACAGCTGCAAAAAACAGGCATCTAGCTTCACCGCGGCAGCTTCCAGGGGCAGCTGCAGCTGCAGCTGAAAAGTTGAGAAGCTGCAACTACCCCAAACAGACCCTGATTTATCAACGAGGCATATATATGAATACCATCAATTAATATGTTTGAAATTTTAAACCTTTGAATAAGGGCCATGATTACTTGATTAGCATCTTCAATATTATTTACATTTTAGATGTGAAATTATTTTTGCAACGTGGTATATATGTCAATATAAAAAGAGTTGTTTTTTTTCCAAGCAAGTTAAGCACTTGAATTTGGTCCTTTAGAATTTTGCAGTTGAAAAAAACGAGTTGTAGGGTGCATTTGAGTAGAAGCAATTCAAATAAAGAAAATGAACAAGTAATAAAAAAATAAAATAAATACTGAAAAAGAAGCTGAATGAAATTTATTTCAACTTATTTGTTTGGTTATTTGCTTTGAAAATGTAATTTATTTCAACTTATTTGTTTGGTTATTTGATTTGAAAATGTGTCAACATTAATCATGAGGAATTGTAAAAGTTCAGAAGGGAAAATTACGCTGGAAGGCCCACTAACAAAAGATCATGAAGGAAACTCGTTCGACTAAGATAAATTATCTGAGCCAAACTAGTAAGGCCAAAGCCTAACAAACCATAAGATGAACGAAAGATGACCTGAGGATACAAGAACAAGCCACTCATCAAAAATGAGAAATGAATATCTGATCCAACAACCGCAAGACAGTCAGCTCAAGAAAAGATTTGGTTCCCTAGCAACACCAACTATCCCAGGAAAGTCTAGAAGCCTCTCAATAGAGGACAATGATCAACAATCGAGCCATATCAGCTTGCTGATCCATATCAACTGCAAGCTCAGCAGACCAATTCATATCGAACAAGCTCAACTTACTAAGCTGATCCATATTGACCAAGATAAGTCGACTGAATTGATCCTATCGACCTAAATTTGACAATGGCCAACTGATCAAGTTAGAAACTAATCAAATGATAGGCGTCCACATGTAAAATACTAGAAATACCCTATTATTGTCTCTTTTAAAGTAGGGGTAAAAATATAACATCATCATATTGTGATATCTTACACGTAAATAGGAAAATCATATTATAATGCAGTTTCTCATACTTTTATGTGGTTATTTTGTCTAGTGTACGGTTTCCTAATTTTATTTTGATTAACCTTGGCCTTTTGCTTAGTTATTTGCCTAGATTCCCTATTTATTTTTGTCTTTCCATCATTCTTAAGTCTTACTTTTGGTACTTTTTGTGGGTTGCCCTTATATTGTTTTTAACTTTTTAATTTCATTACGGACGCTTAGGTGTGCCCCTCTATGTGGAGCCTCTATTTCATTTAATCTTTATGGAGTTTCATTTTCTCCTTAACCTCATTTCTAAATGATTGCATGGGTTTCTTTGAGGACTGATCCCAATATTTTTTATATGTAAGATTTATGAAGTTCACACTACTACTTGAATATTTTAATCCCCGGTAACGGTGCCAAAAACATGGTACTTATTCTCTTGATAGATGTCAATGTGATGTATATGATTATATGTCCAATTTTCTTAATTATAATTCTAAACTTGTAACAAAGCCAAAATCTTGATCCCAAGCAAAAATTCGGTAATTTTCTAACATTAAAGCAAGTAAGAATACAATTTTAATATTTTATATGGGATACTACGCAAGTATACATATAATTATCAAGTAATATAAGACTTTTTGATTAAGCCTCGAATATCGAACCCACAAGAAAAATATATTATGTACTTTAAGAAACAGGAGAAATTAATTAATTAAAATTATACTTAGCAAAATTTTTTTACTTAAATTCTAGACACTAAAATAGGAATGAAAGTTCAATTCTTTTTGTAATTTTTTTGGTAATTGAGAATAAAGTAAGCAACTAACAAACTTAACTAGATATTTGCAAGATGAAGACAATTTAAGGAAAATATCTTTTTCCTTATCATGAATCAGTAAAAAGTATAGAAATTCTATTTGTGTAAGTATTCTAATTGTGTTGTGCCAAGTAGGAGCAATAATATTCTTTACTCTTATTAGAGATGCTATAAAGAACATTGGCTAATCTATAATTTAAATAGACTTGAAGACGGGTTAGGTAGGGAAGATACTAGCTCTCACTCTAGAGTTTTCTCTTCTCTCTCCACCTGGGGGCTGACATCTCGTATCAAAACTTAAAATTATAAAGCAAATTGGAGACTTTAGATTGTCACTCTATAATCCTCAAAATCTATACCCTTCAAAGTTTATTTTCATAATTATTTCACTTAACCCCTTGAACTACATTCTCATCTGTGAAATCAAATGTGTTTCTTACCATTTGTTGGCTGAGACAACACCATCTCAGATCTTATAAATTCTCACAACAGACATTAACTTCTTAATAAGACAAATCAAGAAGTAAATTAAGTACAAGGTTTAAAAACATCACAACTTCTTTCAGCACTAAAGTCTAATAATTCACACAACTTCTCTCCAATACTTAATCACTTATCATTTTAAGGAAAAATAATAAGAAAGCTATTCATAATTAATGAAGAAAACACAAGCACACTTGATCTTAAAAATGAAAATTATGCACACAAATAAGAAGTCTAAATTAAAACTAAATATAGTCATAAAGATAAACACTTATCTCAAATCCTCTCCACCAAATGTCTTGAAGTTACTTTGAAACTTTTCCTTCACATGCAATACAAACTACACGCAAAATAAAAAGAAAAAGTGGCTGACGGTTGTGGCGGTGGTTACTCTGGATAGATAGATGATGATTAGCTAGCATCTTTCTTGGATGATCAAAGTCTTCTTTTATAAAATTCCAAAAGGTTCCTTGGTGTCTCTTGAAAATGTGTCCCCATTCAATGAATCTTCTAGAAGTTACCTCCTTTTAAAAGATAATTGAATGAATTTTTGTGTCAATTAACTATTTCCTACGTTTTCACCAAGGGTTGCTTCAAATACCACTTCAAAAATTTATCCAAATTCAATGAATCATCAAACAACTACTTCCGGCGCTTAAGCATGGGGTACCTAGCTCTTAGACAAGCGCAACTCTTTTTTTTTAACTGGCTCGCAAGCACTAGGAGCTTATGATGCGCCCCTAGTATGTGTTTTTTTCAGCATGTGTTATGTCAATTTAAATCCTCTGTAACAGTGTCAAAAACTTGACCCATCTCGAAATTACGCGGTAATTTAGCTTTCAAAAATATGGCTAAAATCTTGACCCAATTTATATTAAGTATTTAATCTACAAAATAGAAATGTTATATAAAATAGTTCACGCACTAGGAGTTCTACGCAAGTGCACCCATCGCTTCAAGTAATATAGGGCTTTCTTTAAAAACCTCAGTATCAATCCCACATAGAAACGCAGTAAGAAATCCCTAAGACAAATTCTAGTTTACTACTATAAAGTCATAGTTTTGAAAGATGGAAATTCTTATGATGATAACTTAAATCACAATATTCAAACTATAAAAATTAAAGTTAGAATGACAAGTTAAAATGAGTTTAATGAATGCTAACAAAAATGTAGCAAAAAAAACTAAATTTACTAAACTAACTTCTAAACTTTAAAGTTAAATTAACCAAGACTAAACAAAGTTTTCTGACAAAGAGTTCAAATTTAATAAAGTATCCTTCCATTTTATAATGAGTATATAGATTGTGAAGAAATTAAAATCATTTGAAAATATATAAAAATTGACTAAGTCCAAATAGAAGCAATCCTATTTTTTACCCTCTTGCGAGTACATAAAAAACATTGACTAATCCAGAGTTTGGTCCCTTATTCCATGGTTAGGTTAGGAAGATAATGGCTGCCACTCCAGAGCTCCCACTACTCCCTCTCCTAAGGGCTAACATACTCGCATTAGTTTCCAATTAGCTGGACCAAGTTGGGAATTTTAATTTGTTACCCTGAAATCTCTAATTCTGCTTCAATAAAGTTTATTTCCCTATTTATTTGCACTCAACCCAAAGGATGAAATACTCTCCCATGAAATCAAATGTGATTCTCCCCATGTTATAGAAGTCATAGCCCTTTCGGAACATATATTTCTCAACACATTTTAACATTTCTATTAGTCAAATCAAAAAGTAAATGAAGATATGGGCTCAAATAATCACAAATTATTGACATTTAAATCCGTATAAAACCAAATTAATACTTCACAAAACCATATCTTAAAGTAGGGAGAAGGATAAAAAAGACTACTCAAAATTCATGAGAAGGATATGACAAAAAATTGATTTCATTAATAAAACAAAGTTTACTAAATAAAAGAAATAAAAAACACAACTTATTTCACAATCTTTCCCAAGAAAATCCTTAGATGTTCTCTTCAAGCCTTTCTCTCTTTACAAGCTCTCACAATTCTCTCTTAGAAATGTAATGAAGAAGAAATCTCTCATCCTCCCTCTCCTCTTACAATCCTTGAAGAAAATATACAAGCCCTTGCCTCTCTCTCTCATGAGACAAACACACACACACAGCCCGAAAAGCTCCTCTTCAAGCCCTAGACTTCCCTCGCTTTTATAAAAGGTTGCATCCCTCTAAAAAGAGTTCAAAATTTCTCTCCAAATGAAGTTTAGAACAAGTGTCCCTTTGAAAATTCACTTAAAATTCATCCCAAACCACCTTAATCTGCCAAAAGTTGTCTTTGAAGCATCATGCACTAGTTCTCTGAGTTTTGGCGCATCATGCGCCACTCTGCAGTAGCTCCACTGTTTTGCTTCGTTTGGCTCTGTTTTAGCTCCGTTTTGCTCCATTTCAGTTGTGTTTTGCTCCTAATAGATGTACCTACAAAATAAGCATAAAAACAACCATTTTTTAGAGTGTAATTTCATTAAAAAATATGTGAGAAATGTAAAGTAGATTAAGCATAGAAAGACATCAAAATGTGTCAAGTCAAATTTTCTTTCTTGCTCGTTTTTACTCCAAATTGCACTATTTTTGCTTCATTTTCTCCAAAAGTTTATTTCTTGTACCTGAAACTAAAAATATACAAAATACCTTCCTTTAAAGTGTTATATCATTAAAAATCATTAAAATTGAGCATAAAAAATATATAAAAAAGTAGGTAATTTTTAGGCGCATTAGCTTACGCGCCTCAGTTCATTTTTACACTTTCTTCATTTTTGCGTCAAATTTGATCCTTTTTAACTGATTTTACCATTTTTTCCCATTTGATTGTACCTGAAAGAAAAACACACAAATACTTTTCATTAAAGTGCAATACTAAAAAATAGGTATAAAAATGTGTATATAAATACTATATATTTTAGGTGTATCAAAATCCTCTAAACATAAAATGTTTATTATCATCAAGTGACTTACCATATAAGAGTCTATTAGTGATTTACCTTTAAGAGTTTAGAGTTTTTGGTGAGATTAAGTGTGAATTCTTTTTTAAGAGTGTTGGAGAAGGAGAAAAGTGAGAGATTTCTTCTTCATACATTTTCTTAGAGAGGCTACAAGGGATTTGCTTTGAGAAAGAGTTTCAGATAAGTGTTGTTTGTTTATCAGTGTTGTATGAACTTTCTTTTATATATAAAATTTGTATTTTATCGTATATTTCTCATGAAGCCTAAGTAGTTTTCTTTATCTTTCTCCTTACTTTGAGATATGATAATTGAGATGATAATATGAGTGTGCCAAAATTAAAATATAAAATAAAGTTTGATGATTTATCAACTTCGAACTTAATTTACTTTTTGATTTGACCAATTAAATTGTTAAAATGTGTTGTGAAACATATGATTTGGGAAATGGAGTATGAATTTTACAACAGAGTGAGGATCACATTTGCTTCCATGAAAGAGTACTTCGTTCATGGAATTAAGTGCAAATAAGCAAAAAAATATACATTGATTTGGTGTAGAATTGGAGATTTTAGGGTGATAGACTAAAATCCCCAATTCAATCTTAGTGTTTAAAAACTAAAGTGAGAGTTAGCCTTCAGGTAAAGGGAAGTGGGAGCCAGTGTCCTCCTAGCCTAGCCATGGATTTAGGGACTAATCTTAGGAATAACCAATGATTTTCTATAACACTGTATCAGGGTAGAGAGTTAAAATTGCTTTTATTTGGAACAATACATATTAAAACCATTTATCTCATCCCATTTTACTAAAATCTCATTGTAGTGGGAAAAATGCTCTTTCACATAAGAAATGTTCATCACATAAAGATACTTTAATAGTTTAATAGTTACTGTTTAAACTTTGCATTTCAGTTTTGCTAGTAGTTAAATAATTTGGTTTTGATTGCATCTTACACATTTGAAATTAGTGACAATAATTTCATTTGATTTATGTGAATTTCCTAGTTAATTTATCATTTCAAATTTAAACCTTCTCCGTGGGATTAATATTGGGGGCTTAAATAGAAAGTCCTTTATTACTTGATAATGATACATATACTTGCATAGAATCACAATGTTAATTGCTTAAATTTTTTAATAATAAATATTGCATCAAGATTTGGGCACCGTTACATAGAGGAGTCAAACTTATGTAAATTTTATACAACTATATTTTACCGGGATCAAGGTTTTTGCGCCGTTGCCGGAGAAGGTAACAATAAATTAAATAGATTTAATAAATTAGGAAATTTAGAGATAAAATATACAAAATATAAAAAAATTCTAAAATAAAAAATCCAAAAATAAATAACTATATATTTAAGAGTAGCTTTTTAGAAATTTTTCTTTGCTTATCTTATTTATCTATGAAAAGTATTGGATTTGAAGGTTTAGTACCTTACGATTCAGAATTAGAATGTACTATTAGAAAAATTAAACAACAACAAAAAGAAATTAAAAACTTAAAAAAATGGTGAATAAGTTAGATAATCAAATAAATGAAAAAAGAAAAAGTCCTTTAAAAGATTATGCTAATCTGACAGCAGATGAACTTCACTTGACTATTCAAAACCTTGATTTTGCTGCTATTTCATTTGAGCATAAATGTGATATTATCCAAATTGTACAAAAAAATCAGTTTGGAGGAACACTTAATGAAGATCCTAACTTACGTCTTGCTGGTTTTCTTGAAATTTGTGCTACTTTTAAATATGACGGAGTATTTAATAATGTTGTTAGGCTTAGACTTTTTCCTTTCTTATTAAGGGATAAAGCCCAAGCTTAGTTAAATTCATTAGCACCTGGATCTCTTATAACTTTGGGAGAACCATCAGAAAAATTCTTGGCTAAATATTTTCCACCCTTGAAAACCGCTAAGCATAGAAATGATATTACATCTTTTTGTCAGTTTGAAGGGGAATCGATATATGAAGCCTGAGAAGGATTTAAAGATCTTCTTTGAAAATGTCGACACCATGCTTTACTAGATTGGTTAATAATTCAAATATTTTACAATGAATTAGTGGGATCACTTAGATCTATTATAGATGCTGCTGCATGTCGATCACTAATGTCAAAACCTTTAGATTAAGTGACCTAAGGAAAATATGTTGAGATTTTCTTACCTATTTTATACTATTTTTAATGATATTGCACTTTAAAGAAAGGTATTTTTGATGTTTTGTTGCAAGAATGATGAATTAGGGTCATTGGAGCAAAAAGATGCAAAAAGGAGCGAATTCAGAGCGAAAAGGACCAAAATGTGGAGAGTTGAACTAGGCCGCCGACGTCGCCCTTGACCCCGCTGACGACGAGTTTTTCCTGAGACTACAGGATAAAATTCTTCAGAAGCCCGCTGACGGCGCCCTTGAGGCCGCCGACGGCAAGATCGACGGTTATGCCTACTCAAGCTTTGGATAAGGCCAAATTTTGAAGGGATGTTTAGGTAACTCTTGGGAAAGCTCATCCACAACTTTAAAAGAACATTTTGGTCAAAAATTGGAAGAGTCTAGAGGCTTTGGAGGTTAGAGAGGTTCCATTAGAGTATAGAATTTCCAATAGTGTGTAACAATTATGAGGAATTCTTTGAGAGATTGTAAGAGTGGAGGGAAAGTGAGAAATTTCTTCCTCCTTGCTACTTCGAAGAGGAATTCTGTGTGCTTTAAAGAAAGGAAAAGATTTAGAGGAACTTCGAGGAGTTTTTTTGAGGAGAAATTAGAGATAGTTTTTTTACTTGTTGTAGTTCGTATGACTTTGATTTTATATATGAATTCTGAGTTTTGTTGTGTTTTCCCCATGAGTTCTGAGTAGTTTTCTCAGTCTTTCTCCTTCTCTCAAGATTTGTGACATGGTAATTTGAATTGGTGAAGCCATGAAAATGTTTAAGAAATTGTGATGATCATTTCACTTCGATCTTAATTTACTTTCAATCTGGCCAATTAATTTGTTAAAATATGTTGAGTTTTACAACTAAAGTGAAGATTACATCCAAGATTCAGGGAGTTCAAATCCCTTGGAAGTTGGGTGCAAATAAATAAGGAAATAATATTATCAGGTGTAGAATTGGAGATTTTAGAGTGACAGATTAAAATCCCCAATTCAGTCCTATCATTTGGGTGCTGAAGTGTAGATGTTAGCCCTCAGGTGAGGGGAACATGGGAGCTCCGAAGAGAGAGCCAGTATCCTCCTAGCCTAACCGTAGATTTGCCCTCAGGTGAGGGGAACGTGGGAGCTCCGAAGTGAGAGCCGGTATCCTCCCAGTTTAGCCACAGAATTAAGGAATGTGGGAGCTCCAAAGTGAGAGTCGGTATCCTCCCAGCCTAACCACGGATTCAGTAAATGGAACGTGGGAGCTCCGAAGTGAGAGCCGGTATCCTCCCAGCCTAGCCATGGATTCAGTAAACATGCGTAGGATTAGTCAATGTTCTTTATGCCTGGACCAAAGGGTAAAGAATAGGTATGCTCCTACTGTGGGAGCTCCAAAGTGAGAGCCGGTATCCTCCCAGCCTAGCCGCAAATTCAGTAAACAAGTGTAGGATTAGTCAATGTTCTTTATGCCTGGACCAAAGGGTAAAAAATAGGTATGCTCCTATTTGTAGTCAATGTTCTTTATGCCTGGACCAAAGGGTAAAGAATAAGTATGCTCCTATTTGGCACATCTAAATTGAACTAATTCACTTTATCCATTCACTATAATTTCTTAACAAGGAGAAGGATGCTTTTTTATATATTGAATATCACAATCAAACCCTCATTAGTAACAGTAGTTATTAAAATTATCTATATTTCAATTGCCTATTAGTGACAGATAAGCAATTTGAACTTCATTGTTGTGATTAAAGTATTGCTTTTCTAAAATCTTAGTCCGCAATTCTAACCACTCCTTGGGGGATCGATATCCAGGACTCCATTTGAGCCCTATATTACTTGAGCGATACGTAAACTTACGTTGATAAGTGTGACTTTAAAATTATTGAATATTTATTACGTTCATATTATCTTGTATTTTAAGCATATATAAAGTTGCCGGTTAGGTTTTTGGTGCTGTTGCGAGGGAGTGATTGAGTGATTGAGTGAGTGAGTCAAATCTTGATTAGAGTAACAGATAAATTATGATTATTAGAAAATTGTTACATGAATTGTAACTTATTTTTATATTTAGTTAAATATATTACTGTGTATTGATTTTAAATTGTATGCGTAAATTTGGACCTGAAAATCTTATAACCTACAATTTGGAATTAGAACGCACTGTTAGAAGGATTAGAAAATTAAGAAGAGAACCTAGAAATTCTGATACAATGGAAAACAACCTGAACAATCAAGGAATAGAGAATGAACACCAACCTAGACCCATAAGAGATTATGCAAATCCTACATCAGATGAAATTCACTTATCTATCCAAAATCATGATGTACCTGCTAATTCATTTGAGCTTAAACCTGCTATTATCCAATTGGCACAAAGCAATCAATTTGGAGGTACACCAAATGAAGATCCGAACTTACACCTCGCTAGTTTTTTAGAACTGTGTGCTGCTTTTAAATATGACAAAGTCTCAAACGATGCTGTTAGACTTAGACTTTTTTCCTTTTTCATTGAGGGATAAGGCTATAATGTGGTTAAATTCGTTAGCACCGGAATCTATTAGAACTTGGGGAGCACTTTCACAGAAATTTCTAGCCAAATATTTCCCTCTATCTAAAATTATTAGAACTTGGGGAGAACTTTCACAGAAATTTCTATCCAAATATTTCCCTCCATCCAAAGCTGTAGAAATGACATAACATCGTTCTCAGATTGATGGAAAGTCAACATACAAGCTTGGGAGAGATTTAAAGATCTTCTTAGGAAGTGTCCTCATCATTCGTTACCAGATTGGTTGATAATTAAAACTTTTTATAATGGATTAGTAGGATCTCTTAGATCAATTATAGATGCTGCGGCTGGTAGTTCTTTAATGTCAAAACCTTTTGATGATGCTTATTCATTAATAGAAAAAGCGGCTGGTGGTTCTTTAATGTCAAAACCTTTTGATGAGGCTTATTCATTAATAGAAGAAAATGCTACCAACAATTTTCAATGACCCTCTGAAAGGGTAAATCCTAAAAGAGTAGCTAGTATCCACGGCTGGTGGTTCGTTAATGTCAAAACCTTTTGATGAGGCTTATTCATTAATAGAAGATATGGCGACAATTTTCAATGGCCCTCTGAGCGGGTAAATCCTAAAAGAGTAGCTAGTATCATTCTGATGCAATATCTATGTTAGCTTCGCAGATTGCTGCAATATCAAAGAAATTAGATCATTGTGTCTGAACGGGTAAATCCTAAAAGAGTAGTTAGTATCCATGATTCTGATGCAATATCTATGTTTACAGATTGCAAAAGAAATTAGATCATTATGGGATGAATTATTCTCCAACACCTCGTATGATGGAAGAGAATTTATCTGGGCAATTTGTGGATGTTCAACTTTCATATGAGACCTTAAATGCTACTAATAGACCCAACAACCCTTATTCAAACTATTATAACAGGTTGGAAGAATCGTCCAAATTTTAATTGGAATAACAACTCTTCTATAAATCAACAATGGGAAAACAACCCAGTGAACCTATTAGGAAATTCATCTAACTAAGGAAATGTTAACTATAGACCTTCTTATCCTTCAGGTTTTGCAGTAACACTCAAATTAAGGAGAAGAAGTTGTCTATGGAAGAGCTGATATTAAACATGGGTCCACAATTGTGTAACACTCAAATTAAGGAAAGAAGTTATCTATGGAAGAGCTGATATTAAACATGGGTCAACAATTAGAAATTCATCCAACCAAGGAAATGTTAACTATAGACCTTCTTATCCTTCAAGATTTAACAGTGCACTCAAATTAAGGAGAATAAGTTATCTATGGAAGAGCTGATATTAAACATGGGTCAACAATTGCAGAATCAAAGAAATCAATTACAAATTCAAGAAAATCAATTACAAAATTAAGGAACTGCTATTAAAAATATTGAAAACAAATTAGAGCATATCACTACTGCGCTTAGTAACCGAACATTAGGAACTCTTCCTAGTACTGTGGAACCAAATCCTAAAGATCAAGGAAAAGAAAAACTTAAAGCGATACAATTACGAAGTGGAAAAGAATTGGAAACAAGGGTGCAAAAAGAAACAGAAACTGAAAAAGAGAAAGTGGATACCGAAAAAGAGAAGGATCATGAATACCCAGATTTGGAGTATCCATTTACACCAATGAAAATTACTGTTGAGAAACCTCCAACACCATTTCCTCAAAGATTGAAGCAACAAAAAAAAATAAACAATTTTTCAAATTTTTAGAAATTCTTAAGAAGTTAACAATAAACATTCCCTTCGTAGAAGCTTTAGAGCAAATGCCCAATTATGTGACGTTTATGAAGGATATTCTGAACAATAAAAGGAAGTTCACGGATAATGAAAGTGTTGCACTTAGCGAAGAGTATAGTGCAATTATTCAGAAAAAGCTTCCTGAAAAATTAAAAGAACCTGACAGTTTCACTATACCATGTGCTATCGGGGAAAAATTTTATGGAAGAGCTTTATGTGATTTGGGAGCCAACATTAATCTTATGCCTCTAGCAATTTTTAATTTTTATAGAAGAGCTTTATGTGATTTGGGAGCTAGCATTAATCTTATGCCTCTATCAATTTTTAAAAGGATTAGAGCTTTATGTGATTTGGGAGCCAGCATTAATCTTATGCCTCTATCAATTTTCAAAAGATTAGATTGGAGAAGTCTCACCTACTTTTGTAACTCTACAGTTAGCGGATCGTTCAGTTACATATCCTAAAGGAGTTATAGAAGAATGGAAGAGCTTTATGTGATTTGGGAGACAGCATTAATCTTATGCCTCTATCAATTTTCAAAAGATTAGGATTAAGACGGCATTAATCTTATGCCTCTATCAATTTTCAAAAGATTAGGATTAGGAGAAGTCTCACCTACTGAGTCAGCATTAATCTTATGCCTCTATCAATTTTCAAAAGATTAGGATTAGAAGAAGTCTCACGTACTTTTGTTATTCTTATGCCTCTATCAATTTTCAAAAGATTAGGATTAGGAGAAGTCTCACCTACTTCTGTAATTCTTCAGTTAGCGGATCGTTCAGTTACATATCCTAAGGGAGTTATAGAAGATGTGTTAGTAAGACTACAGTTAGCAGATCGTTCAGTTACATATCCTAAGGGAGTTATAGAAGATGTGTTAGTAAATAAATCTTATGTCTCTATCAATTTTCAAAACATTAGGATTAGGAGAAGTCTCACCTACTTCTGTAACTCTTTAGTTAGATCAATTTTCAAAAGATTAGGATTAGGAGAAGTCTCACCTACTTCTTTAACTCTTCAGTTAGAATCAATTTTCAAAAAATTAGGATTAGGAGAAGTCTCACCTACTTCTATAACTCTTCAGTTAGCGTATCAATTTTCAAATGATTAGGATTAGGAGAAGTCTCACCTACTTCTGTAACTCTTCAGTTAGCAAATCGTTCAGTTACATATCCTAAGGGAGTTATAGAAGATGTGTTAGTAAAAGTGGACAAATTTATATTACATATCCTAAGGGAGTTATAGAAGATGTGTTAGTAAAAGTGGATAAATTTATCTTTCCTCTGTCATTGTTTTAGATATGGAGGAAGATAAAGAAATACCTATCATTTTAGGGAGACAATTTTTAGTTATNAAGGAAAAATTAATCACAGCCCCTATTATAGTTTGACCTAACTGGGAGAAACCATTTGAACTGATGTGTGATACTAGTAATTATGCTATTGGAGTAGTTCTAGGACAAAGGTATGAAAAGATTTTTAAAGTTATATACTACGCTAGTAAAACTCTTAATGATGCACAAATTAACTATACTGTTACTGAAAAAGAGTTACTAGCAATTGTGTTTGCTTTAGATAAATTGCAATCTTATTTAATTAGAGCTAAATGTGTTGTGCATACTGATCACACCGCTATTAAATATCTGATGCAAAAGAAGGATGTCAAACCAAGGTTCATTAGATGGATACTTTTGATGTATTTGATCTTGTTGTTATTGATAGAAAGGGAACTGATAATCAAATTGCTGATCATTTGTCAAAATTAGAAAATCAAGAATTGTCTGACACTGACAATGAAATTACAGACAATTTCCCTGATGAAGAACTTTATAATATTAATGAGTGGAAAATACCATGGTATGCTAATTTTGTTAACTACACTGTAAGTGATATTTTGCCATCTATGTTGACATTGCAACAACAAAGGAAATTCATTTATGATGCAAAAACATATTTTTGGGATGAGCCTTATTTATATAAACAATGTAAGGATCTTATTTTGAGAAGATGTGTACCTTATGAAGAAACTGAACTAATTATTCAGAAATGTCATGATTCTGAATTTTTGAGATGTGTACCTTATGAAGAAACTGAGCTAATCATTCAGAAATGTCATGATTTTGAATTTGAAGGACATTTTGGGATTAATAAAACTGCTTATAAAACCTTACAAGCTGCATTTTATTGGTGCCATCTTTAGAGATGTTTATAGATACATAAAAACTTGTGATCGATGTCAACGAGTAGGCACTATATCTAGAAGAAATGAGATGCCTCTAATTTCATGTTAGAAGTTGAGATCTTTGACACTTTGGGGATTAGATTTTATGGGACCATTTATTACTTCATTTGGGAACTTATATATATTAATTGCAGTAGACTACGTTCTAAGTAGATTGAAGCGCAAGCTTTACCTCGTTGTGATGTTAAAAATGTTTCAAGGTTTTTAATGAAAAATATTTTCACTAGATACGAAATGACTAGAATGATTATCACTGACGGAGGTTCCCATTTTAGGAATAAATATATTCAGAGATTGGTAGAAAAATTTAATATTATTCATAGAATTTCTACTAATTTTAGGAATAAATACATTCAGAGATTGGCAGAAAAGTTTAATATTATTCATAGAATCTCTACTTTCTATCACCCTCTAAATACATTCAGAGATTGGTAGAAAAATTTAATATTATTCATAGAATCTCTACTGCCTATCTTCCTCAAACTAGTGGGTTAGCTGAAGTTTCTAATAGAGAAATTAAACAAATACTTGAAAAGACTGTAAACCCTAGTAGAATAGATTGATCCACTAGATTGATATTACATTATGGGCTTAAAGGACTACTTACAAAACTCCAATTTAGTCGATTGGTCCACTAGACTGGATAACACATTATGGGCTTACAGGACTGCTTATAAAACTCTTATTGGATTGACTCCTTACAAACTGATTTTTGGAAAGACTTGTCACTTATCAGTAGAATTGGAGCATAAAACATCCTTACAGACTAATTTTTGATGAATTCGGAAAGACTTGTCACTTACCAGTAGAATTGGAGCATAAAGCATATTGGGTGATTAAAGAATTTAATAATAATTTGAAAGATGCTGGTGAGAAGAGATTATTACAATTAAATGAATTGGAAGAATTAAGAAATGAGTCTTATGATAACGACAAAATTTATAAGGAAAAATTAAGTTTATGGCTTGATCGGAAGATAAACCAATAGAACTTTGAACCAGGACAAGAATTTTTACTTTACAACACTAGGCTGAAGTTATTTCCTAGAAAATTGAAGTCTCGTTGGTTAGGACCCTTTACTGTGACTCATGTTTATACTTATGGAGCTGTTGAAATTGTAGATCAGAAGATGGGAAATAAATTTAAGTAAATGGACAAAGATTGAAACCATATTATGAGGGTAAAAGACTAAATTTTAAAGATGTTTTAATGATCAGTCAACCTGAATGACACCTGAATAGGTCGGGTTGACGACGTTAAACGAAGCGCTTTATGGGAGGCAACTCATGTTTATCTTTATTTTTATCACGATTATAGTAGTTTCTTTTTGAAATTATCATTAGNATCGATTATAAAACCACCTGAACTTGAGATGAAAGTATTGCCTAACCACTTGAAGTATGTATTTTTAGGAGATTCATCTACATTACCTGTTATTATATCTTCAAAATTAATTGATCTGCAAGAGCAAAGACTGTTAGATACATTACATATAAGAAAGCTTTTGGTTGGACCTTAGCTGATATTAAGGGAATCAGTCCTTCAATCTGTAAGCACAAAATTATATTATACGAACTATATAAACCAAGAGTTGATCCACAAATGAGATTAAATCCAATGATGAAAGAAGTAGTTAAGAAGGAAATTTTGAAATGGTTAGACACTAGAATTATATATCCTATTTTAGATAGTGCATGGTTAAGTCCAATTCATTGTGTTAATAAGAAAGGAGGAGTGAGTGTTGAAAAAAAAGAAAATAATGAATTAATACCTATCACACAAGTTGGGTGGCTTATTTGCATTGATTATAGAAAATTAAACACTGCCACTAGGAAAGATCACTTTCCTTTACCCTTTTTAGATCAAATAGTGGATAGACTTGCTGGGCACAAATATTTTTTTTTAGATGGATATACCGGTTACCATCAAATTCCTATTGCTCCCGAGAATCAAGAAAAGACAACATTTGCTAGTCATTTTAGAACTTTTGCTTTTCGAAGAATGCTTTCAAATTATGTAATGCAACTGCAACATTCCAGAGATGTATGATTTCTTGGAACATCCATGAGATGCAACTGCAACATTCCAGNAAATATTTTAAGCAAATTGAGGTTTGCTTAAAATAGTAATGTTTTGATTTTTAAAAATTATAAAATTATTTTGTAACACTACACTGGCCATAGGGAACTCACATGAATATTTGTAGAATTTTCTAAAGCACATGCAATT
>JXCR01148589.1:326875-337502 GCA_002079205.1 Phalaenopsis hybrid cultivar | reverse complement strand
ATATATATATATATATATATATATATATATATATATATATATATATATATATGACTATTGTTAAATGTTTAGAGGAGGTCCATTGGGATCACTTTTGTAGTTCCTTTTATTTTATGTGTGCTTTAATTTAAATTAAAGTATGTTTGATTAAGTTAGTTATTTTTAAAATAATCGCAATATCCTTTAAAATGCAATTTGGGATTACTTTCAATTTTGATTTTTTATTATTATTTTTTATTTTTATTTTATTTTGTATTTGTTTTAACTAGAAATAAAATTTGTTTGATATGTTATAGCATGTTTCTTTGTAAAAATATACCAAATAAATAATTATTAGATGTTTTCAGTATTTTTAAACATGAACTAATTTATTTTTTAAAATAACAAATACAAAAAATATGTTGAAGAAAAATATTTTTAAAATAATCAAATAAATAAATAAATAAAATAAAGGTGATCTTAAACAAGCCCAAAGTGTTTTGACTTTCGAATGTTATTAAAAATGAGTTGATTTACATTTCAAAATAAAATAAAAAAATATATAAAAATTATACCAAATTAATATATCTTTAAAAAATGGAGAATAGAAATAAAAATGATACCAGCCTTTCGCTATATTAAAAAAAGATTTATTATAGTGGGAAAATATTTGTGTATGTAAGGAGATTATATCTGCGTTATACCGCCATAACATCTCTGTAACTTACATGCACCTACCGAAACTACAGAAGCGCAGAACTTAATTATATGTTACAGATAGGTTACAGGGAGGTAACAGAGAGGTTATAGGGGGTAGACGTGGAGCTAACCTGCCTATACCCTCTGAATAATCTCCCGACGTACGCAGCGCTGCATACATCTTACATACGCAAATATTCTCCATTATAGTGAGTCTTCCATATATTACAGGACCAATGACCCCAAAAGGCTCCAAGATAGCTTGTATCAATAAAATGTTGAGTTAATGAATTGCAATAATCCTTTCGAGAGATAAATTCTCCTTTATTTTCTTTCAAACAAGGCGAACGTTAGAGCTAAACTTTTCTATATTATTCACATTTTTTTTTAATAATGTAGTGCTTATTCATTTGATTAAAAATACCGTTTGGTTATGGAAGCTCATTTTGAATTAATTTACATCTTTGATCCAACTTGAATCTTACGTGTGACTCCAACAACTTGGGGTGCGTTTGGGGCAGCTTATAAGTGTGGTGGTGTTTTTGAAAACACCGCGATACCGTTTAGATCGTGAGTTTTGCCCACTTATTTGAAAATGCAGTTGCATTTCTACACTAAACGCAGGTCACAGCCGTATTCCAGGATAAGTTGTTTATCCTGAAACGCACAAGCTGCCACAAAGACACCCTTAACCCAACCGAATTGTGATGTGTAAGGCTGACATCAGTAGAAAAAGAATAAAAATTAGTTAGTTTACCAGTAGCATGAATATTAAAGAGAAAATAATCAATATTTGAATCAAAATTGAGCCCCACCTGTCAAGTTAGCGCACGTCAGCTCATGCAAAGAGTTCTTCAAATTCTGAAAATGCTTTAAACAAACCACACCATGATTGAATCATATGTAGCAGGTAGCAGCTTCTATTCTTTATGGAAGGGGTGTACTGATCTTGTTTCAACAGCTAAAGGAGATGAGAGCACTTATTCGAATATTATTATTTCATCTGCCATTGTTTGAGAACTATTTATTACGAAGCTTTCCCTATCTTCACTGGAGTTGGTTAATGGCACTAGTCATTCTCTAACTTTTTTTAGTATTTCATTGAATAATGATGCATTTATCCCACTTGTTTTCTTCTGTTACTGCTCTGGCTCTTCTGCTGATAAAACTGACGAGTCAAACAAAGTACTTATGTTAGATAAGCTGATTCTCCATGCATTTCTCATGCTCTATAAAATTTAGCCTCTTAATTCTTCTTCCACCAGAAAAAAAAAAAAAATGTTTTGGTGTCTTGTGAAAAATTATTACGTACGGACAAAATAAGTGCGTATTTGATGATATTTTATGGCATTGCTATTTTATGGCATTGCGGTGATATTGTAGTTTCATACTATTATAATACTGCCAGATACCGTCAATCTGCAAGTGCAGATTACACACGTAATATTTGCTCTTAGGTTGTTGAAAAATGTGTTGGGAGCGATATGAATGTTCTCATATTTCTAATTTTGAAGTGGATGCTTAGTACCACCTAGATGAACNTACTTATGTTAGATAAGCTGATTCTCCATGCATTTCTCATGCTCTATAAAATTTAGCCTCTTAATTCTTCTTTCACCAGAAAAACAAAATGTTTTGGTGTCTTGTGAAAACTTATTACGTACGAACAAAATAAGTGCGGATTTGATGATATTTTATGGTATTGCGGTGATATTATAGTTTCATACTATTATAATACTGCCAGATACCGTCAATCTGCAAGTGCAGATTCCACACGTGATATTTGCTCTTAGGTTGTTGAAAAATGTGTTGGGAGAGATATGAATGTTCTCATATTTTTAATTTTGAAGCGGATGCTTAGCACCACCTAGATGTTCTTATAGGAGAAGGAGCACTATGATTCCCCCTCGGAGACTGATGAGAGGGTTTAATTTGTGGCATCTTAAGAAGAATAGTAAATTTAATGTAAAAGCTATTAGTCTTCTAGAGTTGGATTGGATATACAAGGCCAAATAGAAGGCTATGCTATAGGCATTGGTTCTTACATGAAGATGATTAGGGCCTTGACTAGCAATCTTTTAAGGCAGTTTCAAACTGACTGGCAAAAAGAGGCTTAAGAAATAGATTCTCATAAATAAACTTTTAAGTGTAAATGATCTTATATTTATGAGTTTATTCAAATTCATCTTGTAAATATTGATTCACCTTAGTAAATGATCTTATTTTTAACATATAGCTCATGACTTGATAAACAATAGCTCATGACTTGATTTATTTATCATAAGAACTTCTTCATTCAAAAGTCTGAATTATTTTTTTACCTATCGTAAATTATCAAACATAAATTATTGATTCCCTTCATAGGTTCACTGCAAGATGTCTATTTTTAGAAATTATTACGTGCTGCGATCACAGGTTCAGATTTGTGCGATACAAAGTGGTGTGTCTGCAGCGGACCCGTCGTCAAAACGTGCAGTCAGCTGCACATAATAATCTTCTCTTTATTTGAGTTGATCAAAAGACTCAAAAGCTTTTTGAGTCTTCTCTTTATGTTTATTTAATATCACATTTATCCGTTAATTTCTCATTTCGAGTATGTTTTTGAGAGTGATACGATCACTTCATATGCCTTGATTTCTCGCACTCTAAGTAATTATACTAATCTTAAAATTTGATGTCTTCCTTTTTATTATTGAACATCTTCTTTCAACTTTTGAGAAAAAAAATTCTTTCTCAAGGTATTGTTACATCTTTATTGCTAATGTTGCCCATCTCAATATCATATGACTCGTCAACTTATAAAAAAAAAAATTATTCTATATTATTCGTTTAAAATATATTTGTAATTTTTTGTATAGTTGTTATTAAAAAATTATTTAAAAAATAAGTAGATAAATTTTTAGACCTAAATATATTTTTATTCACAAATTATCAAAAAATAAATAATATATTCATAAAATATGTAGATAAATTTAAAACATTGATATAACTCTCAATATTTAGATAAGCGTCTACATATTTTATTTACACATTTTCAATTGTAGAATATTTTTTACTTGGAGTATTTATAGTTATAACTTTTGCTTAATAAGGTTTTGATAATCTAAAACATATGTCAATATTATTCGTATTTAATTATAAAACATGCTAACTAGCATGTAGCTTATGCCAATATTCGTATTTCGACATTAAATAACTTATGTTTGTTTGGAATTTATTTATAGATAAATTTAAGCATCATCTAATTATATAATGTGGGAGAATTTTTAATTGTACGAAAAAAAAATCATGATAGGTACGCATGAAATCTAATATTCCCCCTCAATAGGTGAAGAATATTGACCTTATATGGAGTTGTAGATAATGATTGTCTTCTAATATTCCCCCTCAATATTCAATATGAGCTATGAATATTTTTCATAGCTATCTTGGATAGTAGTGTAATGAGACTGGCTTTAGGCAAAGTGTTAATGGTAGCCATATTTGCAACATGAAAGAAGGTTTACAAAAATTTAACACCCTCTAGTTGTGTGAAACTCTTTGTAACGAAGTGAACTTTGTGTTTGCTTATGGAGCCATTTGGATTGTATTTTGTTTTGTATGCCCTCTTTAAACTAATTGGATGTCAGCCTGGTGGTAGTGGGACTATGATTCAAGTATTATTTTTTCTTAAAGCATTTAGTTATATGTTCACGACTTGTTGCCATTTGAGGTCCTTGGCTTATATATTAGAATATGTTGATGAAGCTTGCAGTACTTTGCTTTAGCGTGCTTGCGGTAGTTGCAACAAAAGCAAAATGGTCAACCCTTCTGGCAATTTGTGAAATTTCTCATGTTAGAGTCTCAAGTGACAACCATGATGGCACTCATTATTACAAATGCCACTTTCTTAGTGGTGGAGGAGTTGGTTGCTCAAGACTTGTTTGACATTCGTCTTGGAGTTTCAATGAGAAGATGTGGTTAATAGGTGGTAATAAATCCATTAACCATATTTGACCACAAGTTTGAATGAAAGATTTATTTAACCCCATGAAAAAGGAGGTCAAGAATTCCATCTCATGGCAATAGAAATGTCGTTTGACACCTACATATACACATTTTTCATAGGTACAAATTTGTGTAAAACTGTTCAGTTCTTCTCATATTGTTTCGAGCTAAGTGAAATATTAAGCGATAGTGGTTTGATCATGTCAGAGCTTAATTAGCTCATGCCTTAGTTGAAAAATCTTGGTTTTGTGGATTTGCAGGGAATGACCATTGAGGTTTACCAGACTTCCTTAACAGTGTCTAGGTACAGGATACATGCAGGAGTTGAAGAACCAAGAGATTACAATGCTATTGTTTCTTGATTATGAATTAAAGAGGTTTTGATTCGTATCTTCTGGTTTTGGAATGGATACATCCATAAATCAAAGTTTATTCTCTGCAGATAGGGTGATTGTTATCGCTCGACTTCACGAGTTGTAGTTAAGTCTGTTTAAGGGTTCATCAGAAGTGAGATCCCAATTATTGGAGTGGTGGATATAATAGAGGCTCAAACGATCATCCATTGCGACACATCATTCCCATTGATGGAGAAATAAGTGATGCTGAGATTTAAAGACAAAGGATGATCATTCTCTATAACAACATATCCTAAAATGGGGGAAATATGTTGATGTGATGAAGTTGATAAAAAAACAACTGAAATAGTTTTTCATGTTATTCTATATCTATTTTATATGAGACTCTTTTTTATATAGTGGACCTTACACAGAGGGCTACATTCAGGTGAGAAGTACTGAAACTTGTTGCCTTATATTTATTTAGTCAGTAATGAGCGTTGTTTAATGTAAAATATATGATTGGGAAATACTGACTATAAAAAAAGTAAAATTCTCTTAGCGTCACATGTTCGCGTCAATGTTGAGGGTTTTTTAAAGTCAATTTCGGTGAAAACAAACAAAAACTTGATCGAGCCTAAGACTTATTTGTGATTGACTCGTTCAAATTTTTCTTGTTGGAGTTCAACTTGTGATCGAAATGGCTTAATAATTGCCTGTTCGTTCTCGGCTCAATTCTAACTCATTTGTTTGAATTAAGCTTATGTAGTTATATTAGGCTCTAAATAATAATTTATTAAAATTTAATAAATCAAATAAATATAATGAAAGTACAAAATTTAATCATTTATTTTAAAACTCTTCAAATAGAGAATTAAAAGTCAAGTTCAATTTCTTTAACCATGTGGCCCACATTGTATAAAAAATTAGTTTTCGAAAAACTAATGTACATTTTTTCATTTTAAAGAGCACATGATTATGGGTCAGGGGTGTCATCATATTTTTATTTAATTACATGTCTAACTCAAAAACTTATTTTTTTATTTGTAATCCTAGCTCAAAATTATTTAGTAATTAATTAAATTTAAAATTTTAAAATATAATATAAACTTATATTATATAAATATTTTATTAATATTATTTAATTAATTTAACCCAAATTGAGTCTAATAGGAACTCATAAAATTTTATTGCCTCCTCCTCATTCATAAATTAAGCTCAAAAAACTTATTGGTGTTTGCCGATTCAATAAAAAGCGAAGGGTGAACTCTGAAGCTTTTTTTGACAGATTTCTAACATATCAGTGAACTCGCTGGAGGAACCCTAACAAAACTCACGCATACAAGTTCCATTTTCGTGCTGTTCGAGCTGAATCTTCGATTCCTTGCCTCCATTAAACCATGGATGCTCCTCCATCTACCATTCCTCGCCAGCTCTTACACGTTTTCTGGCACGACGGCATGCTTAGCCATGACGCCGGCATTGGAGTCTTCGACACAGGCCACGATCCTGGTTTCCTCGAAGTGTTGGAGAAACACCCGGAGAACGCCAACCGAGTGAAGAACATGGTCTCCATCCTCCGCAAGGGTCCAATCTCTCCATACATCTCCTGGCATACCGGAAGACCTGCTCGGATTTCTGAGCTTCTCTCTTTCCACACCTCTGGTAACTTTTCTAAACCTTCTACTTTTTTAAGTGAGATATCAAATTCTAATTTCTATCTAAGAGTTGTCAAATTCACCCCAGTAGCTCGGGGTGTGTACTGAATGTGAAAAACTTAAAATTTGCTTTGAATTTTTTCTTAATGTTCTATTAATAAAAAAAGAGGGAAATTTGCATGCATACCATGCGATTCTGAATTATTTACATTAAAAATAGAGAAATAAGAGCCTATCAAAGAATAAAGATGTGTCAAAATATATTTGAATTGTTAAATGAATATATAGTGATTATTGAGTATTCTAAAAAATATTCAAAAGGAGATTTCTTGATATATGTTTTTCACATATGAAATAATTCGAATTCATTAGAAATCTACTGAGATAAACTGAATGTTAAAACAATGGAGGAAGTATTTGAAAATAAACGGGTTATTTAGTGAAATAAAGATTGACTATATGATATGATATTTTAGTGTCTATGACATTGCCGACTATTTGGGGTGTTAGTTGGAGGTAGTGGTGATTTGGATGGGTAGGCCCTTGAGTATGGGTGTTGAAGTGGAGGTAGGAATTAAGAGAAGTGGGAGGAGATTTGGAGGGAGAAGGGTGCTGGGAGTAATTGATTTAGATGGTATTTGGTAAGAAAAAACAACTTATTTAAGAGTGCATGGTTGGAAGTATAAACTCTATTTGTTTGAGGATCAAGGCACTTGCATCCTTTTTGAGAGGATAAGTACCTGATGAAAACATAGCTTTTCGAGAGAGAAAATTTTATTTTTGGTGTTAGGCCTTAGCCAAGGGAAACATTGACAACCATAGGCTTTGCGATGATTGTATGTAGGTGGTCGATGATGTAAGATTTTATAAGAAGATTTGAGATTGATGGGTGCTTAATTAGCATTTAGTTAGGAGTGCCTGCCCACAAATGTAGAGGTATCGAGGCTTTATTCAAAGGGTGAAAACTGCCCAATGAGATGACAATGTTTTCTTTCATAAATGCCATTTTGTTTAGGGTGTACGGGCAGCGTATTGGTGATAGATGTTCCACTGTTTGAAAGGGTTAGTGAAAGTTGTTTTTTGGTATTCCCCGCCTCCATTAGTACATAATGTTTTAATTTGGGTGTTGAATTATTTTTGCAATAGATTTTTGAATTCAACCAACTTATGAGCTATTTCATTTTTATTGCAAAGAAGTAAACAGAGGATAAAAGAGAAATCATCAACAAACACAACATAATATTTATAAGACTGCGTGGACAAGCTTGCGGAAGGTCCCCATACATCTGAATGTATAATTTCCAGTGGATAAGATTCATGTGAGGTAGAGAGGATAAATGAGAGCTTATGACTTTTAGCTGGATGACATGAAGTGCATTGTATATTTTTGGATGAGGAACATAATGATGGAATGTGTCTTGCTAAAGAGGATTGAATCTTGAGTTATAGATGCCCAAGATGATGATGCCATGAGCTTGTAATTGTTGAATGGTGATAAGAGCAAACAATCTTGGTTGAGTTGTAGGAGCGAGGAAGTCATGGATTGGATAGAGTCCATACACATAATGTACTTCGAGTAAAGTTAGGTTGGTATGTACATCCTTGATAGAATACCCTGATAGGAAATTTTATGACAATTCTCAACTTTACCAGGGCTTATGATCAATTAAAAGCTAAACCATACTGCAGAATAATAGGATCACACAAATTCGAGAAAACTGGAATAAAGAACTAAATAGAAAGCACAATCAAAATAAATTGGAAAAGAACACAGGAATTTTACATGGAAAAACTCGAGAACGGGAAAAAAATACAAAGTTACGCCATCATAAAATTTCACTATGAATTTCCTTGAGTTTACAGAGAACACAATCAAATTTCCTCTCTACACACGAGGAAGCTTACAATACCTCGCTCCAAAGTCTTACTTCTTCGATAAGACAGGAAAAATGCACGCCGAGATATCATAAATCCTCCTCTTTGATACTCCTTTCCTTCACAAGAAACGTGTCGAAGAAACCTCACACATGAACTGTTGATACGCTGTTTGATGATTAAAAACCAAATCCTGTGTATAAATTGCTTCGGGCGCATAAGCGCCTGGACTTGGTGCCTTAGCGTCTTGCTTACTGGATTGATGCCTTATGTTGGGCGCATAAAAGCGCCAGCCTCTCAGGAATAAAGTAGCGCATAAGGGTAAGTGGGGGCATATGCGCCCAAAGGCTAGCACATAAGCGCTGATCTTTTGGGAATAAAGAAACTCATAAGGGTAAGTGGGCGCATATGCTCCCAAAGGCTGATGCATATGCACCAGCTTCTCTACTGTTTGCACTCAATTGGGCGCTTATGCACTCATAGCCCAACACATGCACCGAGTGATTTGCCCCTCTAAGCTGCTCTCCAAATCAATCTCCACTCATAACATACCCATTAGCATTAAATGTGTTGGTACAACAATTACGAATAGTGAGTTTGTAGACTGAAATAAGATTGAAGACATGGTTTGAGACAAAATGAAGATTAGTTAGTGAAACCTATGAGTAGATGTTGTTAAAAGGCTCGGCGCGGTGTGAGCAATAGGTAGTTGTTGTTCATTTCCAATGGTAATGGAGCTTTCTCATTTACATGTTCGATTTATTCATCTGATTTCTTTTCTTGCAAACAAACTCGAGTTGTTTGCAAACAAACTCGAGTTGTTTGCAAACAAACTCGAGTTGTTTGTCAATGGCTCGCCTAGGTTGATATTTCTCATTGTGGACCTCTTAATTTTTGAAAGATATTGCTATTAGAATTTTTATTTTCTTTTGTGTATTATTCTTAATAATTTATTTATTTTAATATATATATAATTTAATATCATTTTTTTATTATAATGGCATGTTTGATGCGTGTCCGTGTCTTATATTTTAAATAATAGATGTATCTCTGAAATATGAAGAGATGTGGCTAGTATGGTTTGTGAAATTGTGATGAAATCCAAATGGTAACGTTTGAGACCACATTCATACGTGCTGGCATCTTCTGGCAGATTATGAATCTCAAGAGAACCCATACCATAACCGAATATTATATGTGAAATTATTTTCTGTAAATCTATTACATTATAGCCTATATTGTAATTTAACAAATACCAAATTTTCTTAAGATTTGTTGAACTTTGCATGCTATCTACTGAATTGCACTAGATTTGATCATATAGAGTTACCTACTGCTAAGTTGCATATGTATGAATACACATTTACAATGGAAAAAATCATTTGTGAAAAAACTTTGCATCTCTTAGGTTTCAATTGTTGTGCTTGCAAAGATTCTCTTCAATTATTGGTAGCTTATGAAGAACTTCTATTTTGTTGCATTCTTTCTATCCTAGAATACGTAGGTGAACTAGTCCAGGCTGACAAGGAAGGGGGAAAAGAACTTTGTGCTGGTACTTTTCTGAATCGTGGTTCATGGGATGCTTGCCTTCTTGCTGCTGGGAGCACTTTAGAAGCAATGAAATATGTGCTCGATGGGCATGGGAAACTGGCTTATGCATTAGTGCGGCCACCTGGTCATCATGCGCAGCCTACTAGAGCTGATGGCTATTGTTTCCTGAACAATGCTGGTCTTGCTGTTCAACTTGCTCTTCAATCTGGCTGCCCAAAGGTTGCAGTAATTGACATTGATGTCCATTATGGCAATGGCACGGCGGAAGGTTTCTACCACTCGAATAAGGTTCTTACAATTTCGCTTCATATGAATCATGGTTCTTGGGGGCCTTCACATCCTCAAAGTGGAGACATTGATGAGGCTGGTGAAGGCGATGGGTTTGGTTACAACTTGAACATACCTTTACCCAATGGAACAGGTGATGAGGGTTATGTGTATGCAATGAATGAGTTAGTTGTTCCAGCTATTCAAGAGTTTAAGCCTGGCCTTGTTATTTTGGTTGTTGGACAAGATTCTAGTGCGGTGAGTTGATATATAGAT
>JXCR01148589.1:305912-324310 GCA_002079205.1 Phalaenopsis hybrid cultivar | reverse complement strand
TGTTCATAACTATAAATTGTGTAATTTAAGTGTCTGGCAAGCCAAATAGGTTTGAAAGTCGTTCTTGGTTGAAATTATGAGTAGACACTTTTTTCAACAAAAAATTGTTGGAAGTGCCATACAACAATCCCATAAGATGAATATTTGTTGGTGAATATTGACCTACTGCACGTTATTGCATGATAACTAATAAAAGTATGATAATCTATTTTAGATATAATAAGAGTCAACCACGTAGAACAGTAGAGTGCAAATTATCATATTAAGAATCATCTTCTTCTATATTTATCAAAATCAACACTTAATTTAAAAACATGGTTTTGATGGTAATGTTCATTGCAAGTATAACATAAATCTTTTTTCATTTTATCAACCATTCCATTAAATTTTTTTATTGGTAAAAAAAATTAAGATGAAGGGTTTAAGTAACCAACATTGAGTATTTATTTTATGATTTTATGATTATGGGTTGGAAGATGAAAAATGCAATGAAATATTATCATAAAATTAGATGATGCACTTAAAAGATAAATAAAATTATTTTTACGAATAAGCTTTAAGATTTAAAATTTGAGATGCTTGTGAAGAAGTTAATATCATGTGGGATAAAATAACAAGTACTATTAAGCAAATTGCAAAATATGTGCTTGGAGAATCAAAAGGAAACTATCTTATAAATAAAAATAATCAGTGGCAGAATAATGATATGCAAGAAAAGATAAAATAATAAGATTTTTTGTTATAAAAATTGATTTAGATGCAAAAGTTTGGATAATTGAAAAAAAATATTAGGTGCTCCATAGGGAGTTTAAGAGAATAATTTATAATACTGATAATTATGCTTTGAGTGATCTTTATAATAGATTATGTATTAAAGAGTATGAAAGGTAAACGTATAAACTGCAAAAAAAAGAGATAAGAAAATTAAAATTTAATTCAAATAAAGAGTTTTAAGAATGAAAAAAAAATATTTTTTTAAGATGAGAATATTCAAAATAGGTGGGTGAGATATTTTAATAAATTTTAATAAAAATTGTAAAAATACAATCAATTTTTGTGATCTTAATATCATAAATAATAGCAAAGCTTTATATTTCTACTGTCACATTAGTAAAATGGAATTTGATGAGACTTTAAAGAAAATGATGTGTGGAAAAGCTTAGGAACTAATGACATTCTAATGGAAGTGTGAAAACATTTACAAGATCAGAAAATTTTTTAACTTATTAAAATTGTAAATATTATTTTAAAAACTAAAAGGTTTTTTTATGAGTGAAGAAAAAGTCAATTGATTCTTATTTTTAAGAATAATGGGGTTGTACAAGAGTTTGCAAATTCTAGAGAAATTAAGGTAATATGTCATACATTAAAATTTTGGGAGAGAGTAATTGTGCATGGTTTACGATGTGATAGAAAATTTCTCAAAATCAATTTAGATTCATGTCAAACAAGTCTACTATGGAAGCTATATATTTATTGAGAGGTTTGTTGAACTAAACCTTAAGAAGGATGATCTGAATATGATTTTTATTGATTTAGAAAAGCTTATAATAAACGTGTTGATATTGGTTATATTTATAAAAGCTTATATCTATATGATTTTCATGAGTACTTTGGATAGTTCTAGTAAAGAAGCGTGTTGATATTGCTTATATTAATGTCATTAATATTATATATACTATAGATGTTATTCGTGTTCGGACATAAGGATAATTGACCAGTTATTTTCCTATTTCAGTTGGATTACATAAGGGATTGGCTTTACGCCCATATCTTTTTGCTTTAGTTATAAATGTTCTTACTGGACACCTACAAGAGGATGTACTTTGGTGTATGTTTTTTGTTGATGACACTTTTGTTGTGGATAAGATTAAAGAGAGAGAGAGACTTCAGGAAAGCTTGAATTATATTGGTCAATTTAGATTCTAAAGGCTTATGTTTGAGTAGATCTAAAACTGATTACATTGAATGCAATTTTAGCGTATTAGTTTCAATGACAAGGTTGTAAAAATGGGTGATCAAGTCATTAAAAGGAGTGAAAATTTAGACATCTCGGGTTCGTTGTTCAAAGTGATGGTGATATTGATGGGGATGGTATTAGTAGAATTCAAGTTGGATGACTGAAGTGGAGGAATGCATCAGACCTGTGGTAAAAAAGGACCACTTAGTCTAAAGGAAAAATTTTATAAGATGGTGATGAAACTTGCAATGTTTTATGGCAATGTTGGCTTGTAAAAGAGAAGCAAAAAATTAATTGTTGTTGAGATGAGAAAGCTCTGGTGGATGAGTGGCTTTATACTTATAGACAAAATACGAAATGAATATATCTTGAAAGGGTTGGAGTAGCTCCTCTAACAAACAATATTAGAGAGTCGTCTTGGATGGTTTGGTCACACTAAACATCGGTCATTTGATGGCCCTGTTAGGAGAGAAAATATTTTAGATTTGACCCAGTTAGGAGAGTAGATATTTTAGATTTGGCTTATGTTAAGAAAAGTAGAGGTAGACCTAAAAAGACTTAGGCATGCTGCATAAAAATGATATCAATTTATTAGAATTAAATGAAATATGACACTCCATGGTACACAATGGAGAAAAAAAGATTCATGTAGCCGACCCCACTTGGTGGGATAAAGGCTTGTTGTTGTTGGTGGTAAATAAGATTTGCTTATAGAAAGTGCTGAAACATAAAGTTTCAGAAGAATGCCAACNGAATGCATTAGAATAACAGCATTAAACCCTTTAATTTTTAAGTATTTAGCATTGAAGACCAACCGAGATACAGAGAGAAAGGATTAAATCTAGTAACTTTCATTAATAAACATGAACAAATGTAGCAACAAACAAACAACAAATATCAAGTGTCAATAAAGTTGACAGTACTAAGAATAAAATATAACATAAAATGATTAGTTGTATAGCACCTGATGTCATGATAGGATGAAGCCTCTCTTAATTTCATAATTTCNAAATATAACATAAAATGATTAGTTTTATAGCACCTGATGTCGTGATAGGATGAAGCCTCTCTTAATTTCATAGCACCTAAAAACATAGTAGGGTGAAGCCTATCTGTGAAAAAAAAAAAAAAAATGAAGGCATGAAGAGAAATGGAAACAAGTTGGGAAGAATACAGTTAAAAAAAAAGATGAATGGATACAACTTGCACTATCAGGAAGTGGCACTTCTTTGGATGAGTGTATAGCTTTTCTGAACGCAAAACCTCTGAGACTGTCTTTTGGTGTTACAATTGCTTGTCCTTGAATCTGCTATATATCAGAATATCAANCACTATCAGGAAGTGGCACTTCTTTGGATGAGTGTATAGCTTTTCTGAACGCAAAACCTCTGAGACTGTCTTCAGGTGTTACAAGTGCTTGTCCTTGAATCTGCTGTATATCAGAATATCATCGAAGTACAACACTACAAACTTCCCTATATGGGCCTAGAACACCAGATTTATCAACCTTATAAACGTGCTAAGTGCATTAGACAATCCAAAAGACATGACTGACCACTCATATAATCCATCCTGGGACTTGAAAGCGGTCNTCGAAGTACAACACTACAAACTTCCCTATATGGGCCTAGAACACCAGATTTATCAACCTTATAAACGTGCTAGGTGCATTAGACAATCTGAAAGACATGACTGATCACTCGTATAATCCATTCTGGGACTTGAAAGCGGTCTTCCACTCGTCCTCTGACCTCATCCAGATCTGGTGGCACCCGCTGCATAAGTTTATCTTGAAAAAGACAATGACTTTGTGGAACTGATCCAATAGATTGTCTAGGTGAGGTATGGGGAATTGGTATTTGATAATAATCTTGTTGATGGCCTGAATGTCAATGCACATCTTCTATAATTATCTTTCTTGGGTACCTTCACAGCGGGGACAACTCACAGACTAGTACTCTCTCTGACCAAACCTTTGACAATGAGATCCAGTACTTGTCTTTGCAACTCCTCGTACTCTACTGGCCTCAATCTGTATGTATGTGGATATGAGATCTATGGCATGTTGAATGTCCCTCAGTGATGACAGCCCCTCTGGAAGATTATCGATCATCATGTCCTGGAAGTGCACATCAGCAGTTGTATAGGTGTTATTATCTCAACATATTCCTCAGTTCCCTCTAGTAGGACCAACGTCATTGCCACTAGAGCATCTCGAATCGATTGCATGAAGGTGGCTCTCAGGACTACGATCTCTTTTATGATGTATATGCCTCTCGCATTCTTGACTGGTAAAAGCATGATGCGTCTTTAATCCTTTTTAAATGAATAAGTGTTTCTTGAAGCTGTCGTGCTGGGTCTTGTGGCCGAACAGTCATGACCTCCTCAACAGAATATGACAAGCATTCATAGGGACTGCGCCACGCCACACTTGCTTCTGTAGCTGATTTTCAATAAAAAATTTAGCAAATAGTCATCGCTGTTCATAACTATAACTTGTGTAATTTAAGTGACTGGCAAGCCAAATAGGTTTGAAAGTCGTTCTTGGTTGAAATTATGAGTAGACACTTTTTTCAACAAAAAATTGTTGGAAGTGCCATACAACAATCCCATAAGATGAATATTTGTTGGTGAATATTGACCTACTGCACGTTATTGCATGATAACTAATAAAAGTATGATAATCTATTTTAGATATAATAAGAGTCAACCACGTAGAACAGTAGAGTGCAAATTATCATATTAAGAATCATCTTCTTCTATATTTATCAAAATCAACACTTAATTTAAAAACATGGTTTTGATGGTAATGTTCATTGCAAGTATAACATAAATCTTTTTTCATTTTATCAACCATTCCATTAAATTTTTTTATTGGTAAAAAAAATTAAGATGAAGGGTTTAAGTAACCAACATTGAGTATTTATTTTATGATTTTATGATTATGGGTGGAAGATGAAAAATGCAATGAAATATTATCATAAAATTAGATGATGCACTTAAAAGATAAATAAAATTATTTTTACGAATAAGCTTTAAGATTTAAAATTTGAGATGCTTGTGAAGAAGTTAATATCATGTGGGATAAAATAACAAGTACTATTAAGCAAATTGCAAAATATGTGCTTGGAGAATCAAAAGGAAACTATCTTATAAATAAAAATAATCAGTGGCAGAATAATGATATGCAAGAAAAGATAAAATAATAAGATTTTTTGTTATAAAAATTGATTTAGATGCAAAAGTTTGGATAATTGNGACCTCATCCAGATCTGGTGGCACCCGCTGCATAAGTTTATCTTGAAAAAGACAATGACTTTGTGGAACTGACCCAATAGATCGTCTAGGCGAGGTATGGGGAATTGGTATTTGATAATAATCTTGTTGATGGTCTGAATGTCAATACACATCTTCTATAATCTATCTTTATTAGGTACCTTCAGAATGGGGACAACACATGGACTAGTACTCTCTCTGACCAAACCTTTGATAATGAGATCCTGTACTTGTCTTTGCAACTTCTCGTACTCTACTGGCCTCAATCTGTATGTATGCGGATAAGAGATCTATGGCATGTTGAATGTCCCTCAGTGATGACAACCCCTCTGGAAGATTATCGATCATCATTTCCTGGATGTCGCACATCAGTCGCTGTATAGGTGTTATTATCTCAACATCTTCCTCAGTTCTCTCTAGTAGGACCAAAGCCATTGCCACTAGAGCATCTCAAATCGATTGCATGAAGGTGGCTCTCAGGACTACCATCTCTTTTATGATGTCTGTGCCTCTCGCATCCTTGACTGGTAAAAACATGATGCGTCTCTAATCCTTTTAAATGAATAAATGTTCTTGAAGCTGTCGTGCTGGGTCTTGTAGCCGAACAGTCATGACCTCCTCAACAGAATATGACAAGTATTCATAGGGACCGCGCCACGCCACACTTGCTTCTGTAGCTGATTTTCAATAAAAAATTTAACAAATAGTCATCGCTGTTCATAACTATAAATTGTGTAATTTAAGTGACTGGCAAGCCAATAGGTTTGAAAGTCATTCTTGGTTGAAATTATGAGTAGACACTTTTTTCAACAAAAATTTGTTGAAAGTGCCATACAACAATCCCATAAGATGAATATTTGTCGGTGAATATTGACCTACTGCATGTTATTGCATGATAACTAATAAAAGTATGATAATCTATTTTAGATATAATAAGAGTCAACTGGGTAGAACAATAGGGTGCAAATTATCATATTAAGAATCATCTTCTTCTATATTTATCAAAATCAACACTTACTTTAAAAACATGGTTTTGATGGTAATGTTCATTGCAAGTATAACATAAGTCTTTTTTCATTTTATCAACCATTCCATTAAATTTTTTTATTGGTAAAAAAAAAAATTAAGACGAAGGGTTTAAGTACCCAACATTGAGTATTTATTTTTTGATTTTAAGATTATGGGTTGGAAGATGAAAAATGCAATGAAATATTATCATAAAATTAGATGATGCACTTAAACGATAAATAAAATTATTTTTACGAATAAACTTTAAGATTTAAAATTTGAGATGCTTATGAAGAAGTTAATATTATGTGGGATGAAATAACAAGTACTATTAAGCAAATTGCAAAATATGTGCTTGGAGAATCAAAAGGAAACTATCTTATAAATAAAAATAATTAGTGACATGATAATGATATGCAAGAAAGATATAATATTAAGATTTTTTGTTATAAAAATTGATTTAGATGCAAAAGTTTGGATAATTGAANAATTATTTTTACGAATAAACTTTAAGATTTAAAATTTGAGATGCTTATGAAGAAGTTAATATTATGTGGGATAAAATAACAAGTACTATTAAGCAAATTACAAAATATGTGCTTGGAGAATCAAAAGGAAACTATCTTATAAATAAAAATAATTAGTGGCAGAATAATGATATGCAAGAAAATATAAAATAATAAGATTTTTTGTTATAAAAGTTGATTTAGATGCAAAAGTTTGGATAATTGAAAAAAATATTAGGTGCTCCATAGGGAGTTTAAGAGAATAATTTATAATACTGATAATTATGCTTTTAGTGATTTTTATAATAGATTATGTATTGAAGTGTATGAAAGGTATATGTATAAACTGCCAAAAAAAAAGTGATAAGAAAATTCAAATTTAATTCAAATAAAGAGTTTTAAGAATGAAAAAAAAAATATTTTTTTAAGATGAGAATATTCAAAATAGGTGGGTGAGATATTTTAATAAATTTTAATAAAAATTGTAAAAATACGATCAATTTTTGTGATCTTAATATCATAAATAATAATAAAGTTTTATATTTCTACTGTCACATTAGTAAAATGGAATTTGATGAGACTTTAAAGAGAATGAAGTGTGGAAAAGTTTAGGAACTAATGACATTCTAATAGAAGTGTGAAAACATTTAGAAGATCAGAAATTTTTTTAACTTACTAAAATTGTAAATATTATTTTAAAAACTAAAAGGATTTTTATGAGTGAAGAAAAAGTCAATTGATTTTTATTTTTAAGAATAAAGGGGTTGTACAAGAGTGTGCAAATTCTAGAAAAATTAAGGTAATATGTCATACATTAAAATTTTGGGAGAGAGTGATTGTTCATGGTTTACGATGTGATAGAAAATTTCTCAAAATCAATTTAGATTCATGTCGAACAAAATTTCTCAAAATCAATTTAGATTCATGTCGAACAAGTCTACTATGGAAGCTATATATTTATTGAGAGGTTTGTTGAACTAAACCTTGAGTAAGGATGATCTGAATATTATTTTTATTGATTTATAAAAGCTTATAATAAACGTGTTGATATTGGTTATATTTATAAAAGCTTATTGATTTAGAAAAGCTTATATCTATATGATTTTCATGAGTACTTTGGATAGTTCTAGAAAAGAAGCGTGTTGATATTGCTTATATTAATGTCATTAAAATTATATATACTATAGATGTTATTCATGTTCGGATATAAGGATAATTGACCAATTATTTTCCTATTTCAATTGGATTACATAAGGGATTGAATTTAAGCCATATCTTTTTGCTTTAGTTATAAATGTTCTTACTAGACACCTACAAGAGGATGTACTTTGGTGTATGTTTTTTGTTGATGATACTTTTGTTGTGGATAAGATTAGAGAGAGAGAGAGTTCAGGAAAACTTGAATTATGGTGGTCAATTTAGATTCTAAAGGCTTATGTTTGAGTAGATCTAAAACCGATTACATTGAATGCAATTTTAGCGTATTAGTTTCAATGACAAGGTTGTAAAAATGGGTGATCAAATCATTAAAAGGAGTGAAAGTTTAGATATCTTGGGTTCGTTGTTCAAAGTGATGGTGATATTGATGGGAATGATATTAGTAGAATTCAAGTTGGATGACTGAAGTGGAGGAATGCATCAGACTTGTGGTAAAAAAGTACCACTTAGTCTAAAAGAAAAAAATTATAAGATGGTGATGAGACTTACAATGTTTTATGGCAATGTTGGCTTGTAAAAGAGAAGCAAAAAATTAATTGTTGTTGAGATGAGAAAGCTCTGGTGGATGAGTGGCTTTATACTTACAGACAAAATACGAAATGAATATATCTTGAAAGGGTTGGAGTAGCTCCACTAACAAACAATATTAGAGAGAGTCGTCTTAGATGATTTGGTCACACTAAACATCGGTCATTTGATGGCCCTATTAGGAGAGAAAATATTTTAGATTTGACCCAGTTAGGAGAGTAGATATTTTAGATTTGACTTATGTTAAGAAAAGTAGAGGTAGACCTAAAAAGACTTAGGCATGTTGCATAAAAATGATCTCAATTTATTAGAATTAAATGAAATATGACACTCCATAGTACACAATGGAGAAAAAAAGATTCATGTAGCCGACCCCACTTGGTGGGATAAAGGCTTGTTGTTGGTGGTGGTAAATAAAATTTGCTTTAGAAAGTGCTAAAACATAAAGTTTCAGAAGAATGCCAATAATATTTCAGGTGGTAGATGAAAAGAATGATGATAATGAAATATGATGGAGTTTATCTTTGATGACCTTGACTAAATTCATCACTTGAGCCAGAGAATAAGGCCTATGGATGGGGACTTCCTTTCAAATTTCTGGTTTAAGACCTGATTTAGAATAAGGTTGCCAGAAGGCTATCCCTACTTCTAGAATGATATTTGATAATTGTTCAAATATTTTCTGATAATCTCGAACCAGCGAAGTTTGAATTAATTTTGTTAATTTTTCCCCATGATCTCAATATTGTGATGGACTAAAACTAGAATGAAGAAGTTGCAAAAACTCAAGCTAGATATGTACACTGTGATTTCGTTCTACCCATAAAAGCCATTTTTTTGGAAGGTTCAGTAAATGAAAAGAAAGGAGAGATAATTTTCCGAGATTAGAAAGTCTATGAAACGCAAATATGCTGTATGTTACGAATTCAAATTTCTGGATTACTGCCCAATGATTTGAGCATCTTCAGCTTAACAGATGGGAAAGGCTCAACGTAGAAGAGCTGATGACTAGTACGTGAAGGAGAAGAGGAATTTCTGCTGATTACCTGATCTTGGCTTACATCCAATTTGACTAACTTTATGATGATTTTTTGCAACAGTTCCCCAATGGAATAAAATTGCTTGTCATGATGAACAAGACGTTTGAGGCAGTCGACAAGGCTTTTGGTTGTGGAGTTAGTGCTATCAGCCACGATGAAGATCGGGAAGATGTTGAGGGGAACATAGTACAGTGTTGAGGTACTTGGTTCGCCTATTATAGAAAGGAGCTGAAGGATGATGCGATGGGATTGAGTCAAGATGGCAGATTATGAGTGGAGGCAAACGTTGCCAAGAGAATTTGGATCTTGGACCGCTGGTCCATGTGCATTACGTGAAGGCAATGCGGATGTCAAATTGAAGGATTATTATTGGGAGAAGAGTACCATGAAGAGAGCACCGATTGATAGTCTAATTGTCAGAAGAATAAAAAATGAAGGCAATAAAAGAAGACAAAAAATGGGAAGGATAAAAAAAACAAAAAATAATAAATTCAAAATAGACTTATTTGTTTCTAACTTACTAAATGGGTACAAATAAAATTTGAAAATAAACATAATCAACTGCAGAGCTGCTTAATTGATAATTGACATAAATTGAATAATTGCAAAATTCTTTAAACCAAATAGGAGGTCCTCTATTCCTACTAGGCCAAGAAATGTGAAGGATAGGTGCATCCGTATAACATCATTCCAAATTGTCATGCTTTTTTTCACAGATTTAGGGTTAATTAGGCATGGATTTTCTTAAATGTCCTGAAAGTCATTCTTAAACTTGCATAATATCAAAACTGTGAACGGTTTTTGTTGCTCTTCTCTGAACCGTATGCCTTGGAGGTAAAGTACACCAAGGCGTATCCTGAACTCCTCAGCCTTTAAGGTGTTTACTTTTTTCAGGAAACACCTCAATTCCAATTTTTTAAGGCATTAGTTCTATGTTCTGCATTAGCACAAGGCATGTCTCAATTACCCTTTTAAAATGACTGATTTTCTCTCTTGTTTGAAATGATCGAATTGAACCACCATTTCCTTTTATTTTGAGCTTAAATCTTTCTTGGTAATGCTGTTTCAGTTTGACCCAAATGGAAGGCAATGCCTAACGATGGCTGGTTATAGGCACATTGGTCAAATATCACGCTTTCTATCTGATCAATTCTCCAATGGGCGCCTATTGATTGTTCAAGAAGGAGGCTATCATGTCACATACTCGGCATATTGTCTTCATGCAACTCTTGAGGGCGTTCTGAATCTTCCAGATCCTCTTTTAGCAGATCCGATTGCTTACTACCCTGAAGACAAGGGCTTCTCTGTCAAAGTTGTTGATGCTATTAAGCAGTACTGGAAAGAAAACTTCCCATTCTTAAAGGAAATCTGAATAGGTACCTCCTTTTGAACATCTATGCCTCTCTATTTAACATTAAACACCTTTATTACAATGGAATGTCATTTCTTTTATCCTCTGTCTTTGTTTGGAACGTATAGGGTAATGTAGATTATTCTGTTTGGATCCGAAAATGTAAATATCGTTATGGATGATTGATGGACTTTATAGATATACCACAAGTTATTTATACGGTTGAAATTCATAGACGCCTTCGGGTTTCTTATAAGCTCAATGGTTATTGAGAGAACACTAAGATTGCAAAGATGAATTCATTCAGTTTTTTTTTTTTTTGGAAAAGCTTGGTTATAAATTTCTGCTGAATTCATCTTTTGAAGCTAACTTGACTGTTCTTAGACTTATGGTTAAAGTTGGCCAACTTATTATTGTGATCGAGCAAGACCAAAGCACATGGTTGGTCAAATCTGAGCGTCAACCCGCTTAATAGATTAGCAAGTTTGAGTATCATTTTTAACTCCAGGTTGCAAGTTCATTCTCTATTCAATCTAATAGTATTTTCCAAGGTTCAGACTAGAATGTTTTCAATTTCTACCAAAAAACCCTTCGTGTTTGTTGGTTCTACCTGAACAAAGCTTGCCTGTGGTCCGATCTTGAACCCCAATGATAGGTGATAAATTTGAATCTGTTCAAGTTAACCGGAGTGCCTCGTTCCCACATCTGGTTTGGGCATATTGGCCATCCTAATTCAGTATTTATCAACATATCAAGCTTAATTTCGAGTAGGGCTTTCCCCTATACAACATCAGCGTGGCTGCTTGTCACATAGCTAGCAGACCGGCCCGTCTTTTATCGCATGCATCAATGCCAATTGTTTAAGGGCTATTTATTGGAAGTTTCAACTTATCATGTAGCTTTAAAGCTTTCTAGAGCCCAAAATATCAATTCAAAATTGATTTTGATTGCCACAGATTTCATGGTTGTATAGAGAGTTTAGAGTATTGTCATCTTTATCTTGGCTAAGGATAACCGCATTATTGAATACGTAGTTAGCTAGCTTCGCTGCCAGTGAGATCCTTCCAAGTTTTGGTCCTCGCTGAAAGACGGACAGCTGTTATAGAAGATGAAATCCATTTTTGAGGAAGAGGATGTGGAAGATGAACATGATGGTGAAACTGAAAAGAGTTAGGGTTTCTCAAAAGAATGAAAAAATGTAATTAAAAGAAGATAAATCAGTCTCAAAAGAATTTTAATTATAAATGTAATAGAAAGGACAAATAAGTGATTTGAAAATGAAGCTCAAATTTTGAAATGCTTTTCGAATTTAAAAGTAATAATAAGTAAAAGACATCATTTTTTATTAAAAAATTATTTTACACCATAATGTTTTTAAATTTACCAATTATAGTTCAATAGATAACCATTCATCATCTCTTTATTATTACAAAAAAAAAAAAAAAATAGAGAAGAAATAAAATCACTGTTCCTTAGTTTCATTAAGAGTTATTTTGGGGGTCTTGGAGAAGTTGCTTTATGACTCATATGGTTGGCGAAATCTCTTTGTGAAACTCTAGAAGTTTAAAATGATGTATATAAATGATTTAGAGTGAATGTGAATGTTAAAAAATGATTTGATAGAGTAATTGAGTGAGAAATATTTACTATGTTAAATCTCGGTAGAGTCCACAAATTATTGTAATTTTCTTCCAGGTTTCAATGTACAGAAGTAAATTTTAAAATTTCACTTGAAAATAAAGATAAATATCCTAAAGTTGATTTGAAAATTTTTATGATTTTTGAAAATTGTTAGATAACTGAAAGTGAAAAAACAGAAACTAAACTATGGCTTTGTTTTTGGATTTTTGGGCTGAATAAAAATACTAATAGAATAAAATTTTATGGAAATTAATCTACTAGGGATATAGATCAATTTTGAAAATTTTGAAAATTTCTAAAGCGTATTAGTTTACCCAAATGGAGCCAAAATCCTAACTAGGTAAGATTAAGCTGAGTTTTAGCCAACCTTTGGAAAAGGGATTAAGAAGGAATTTAAGNTTTTGGGCTGAATAAAAATACTAATAGAATAAAATTTTATGGAAATTAATCTACTAGGGATATAGATCAATTCTGAAAATTTTGAAAATTTCTAAAGCGGATTAGTTTACCCAAATGGAGCCAAAATCCTAACTAGGTAAGATTGAGCTGAATTTTAGCCAACCTTTGTAAAAGGGATTAAGAAGGAATTTAAATGGGATAGAAATGAAAGAAAAATGAACAATATGATTTAAGACATTCCTTAACAACACAGACTTCACTAAAAGAAATCACAAAAAGTATCAAACAAGAAAATTTGAATAAATCACCAAAATCGCCAAAATCTAGTTTTGATTAATGATCACTAAACTATTTTCATTGAAGAAGCCATCAAGCCCCTCCACCATTTTAGTCTTCCTCTCAATTTTTTAAAATTTTCTTCACAACATAACATTTAGTTTATTCCACACAACATTTTTAAATAGAATTCACAACACACACAAACTCAAGCAACGGTGACCATCCACCCCTTTGAAACCCCCTATTACTTCCACTTTTTTCGGTAACTACGCACTTCTCCTACTCAGCCACTCTCTGTACTCCCTTCAGTGACTACTCGCCCAATGCTGTACTATGTACGGTTAAGCATTAAGTTGGTTATCCTATAAGTCAATCCACCATACTTTGGTTCACACAAACTCATCTATACACATGCCCATTATGCAATTTGCATAAAATTTGTAAAATGAATACAATACAACCTTTATACATGCGAAAATACATGAAATTTTCTAAGTTCATGATGGTTCACTTGACTGTGAAGCAGCTCTCAGATTGTGTGCTGCTAATTGGTCCCATCCTGTTGTTTGTAGGTCTCACTTCCGAACTATCTCTTGAAGTTAGCATGATGTGTTGATTCGACTAAGTTGCTTCAGGTATCTTTTAAAAATAATTAATCAAGAAGTCATGTAAGCTACTTGCTTCCTCATTTTTTTAAAGAGGGTTTTCATACCGTTGAATTGATCTTTCATTTCGTCAAAGGTGCTTTTTAACTTAGAAAGTTGATCTAACTTTACGGCATTTTCTGTTTCAACTGCTGTCTTGAATTTCAAATATCTCCATTGAAAGTTCTTCAAATTTCATTTTCATTTGAACCTTTACACGAACTTGCAGAGTTGTTGAAGTCATACTAAATAACTCAGGATTCATCTATTTTTGCTGACATAGGTCTCATGGATTTCATGAACTCGAGTTGTTGGAGAAATCGATGCATTTCTATCAGTAACTAATATTTGGCAAGTAAAATAGTATCATATTTAGCAAGGAAGTTTAAAGTCAACAAATTCGAAGGCGAATTCTTACCTCAACCGGGTGATTCACAATGAGAGCTTTAAAAACATTTATAGCGGCATTATTGTTAAGGGCTTGGTTGCCTTCGTTAGGAACGTTTTCTTGATAGGAATAACGAGAATAATTCCCAACTTTATCTGGGCTTAGGATCAATAAAAAACTAAACCGCACTGTGAAATAACAGGATCACACAAGATTTGAGAAAACTAGAACAAAATCTAAATGGAAGCACAATCAAAATAACCAGAAAACTATACGAGAATTTTACGTGAAAAAACCTGAGAATGAGAAATAACCATGAAGCTACACCACCAAAAAAATTCCACTATGAAATTCACAATAGTTTCTTCTCTAAAAATAAGAAAACTTATAGGACTTACTTCAAACCCTTCTTGTTCCTATCTGTCGCGAAAAACACATGTCGAGATTCCAGAAGTTCTCTTCGACACTTCTCTCTTTCACCTAGAGCTTTTCGAAGAAACCTTGTGCAATAACTCTAACTTACGCCGCTCAGTGAGTCTGATACAACTTACATCCCTCAAAAGGCCATCAAAGCTCAAGCAATTGTTGATTTCTTGGCAGACTTCTAGGGACTTAGGAATTGGTCGAAGGAAATATTGACAACAATTGAACATGGATCTAGTGCACTGATGGAGCTTCCAAATAGGCGGTCGCTGATCTTGGACTGGCTTTAAGCAGTCCAGCTAGGGAGCATCTCTTATCAATTGATTTTGGTGGAGTTCGATGTCACGAATAATCAAACAGAGTATAAAGCTTTAATTGCTGGCTTCGCCCAACGTATGAAGTAGACGTTAGAAATCTATTGGTAAAATCGTACCCACTTCTGGTTGTATGACAAGCCAATCGAGAAATCGATGCGAGAGATGAATTAATGGCTAAATACCTTGCCAAAGAAGGAGACAAAAGGTTCATAAACTTCCAGATCAAGCACGTTGTTCAGGAGGAAAATCACGTTGTTGATATCCTAACTAAACTCATCTAATTGGGCATGGTGCCTCAGAGGCTTATTCGACTGACAATTGAGGAATCTGAGACGATGGAGATAGCAGTTGAAGGTTCAAAAAGTTGGATGGATCCTTACATTCTCTATTTGGAGATTGGGGAAGATATTGGAGGACATTACAAACTTGAGGCGTTTCAAAATCAAGGCTGTTTTGTATCTGATGATCAAAAGAAAGCTTTTCAGGCGATCGATCACTTTAGTGTTCTTGAGGTGCTAGAGGGAAGACGAAGCGTAGGACGTCCTCCGAGAAGTACACTATGGGAAATGCTGGAGCCACTATGGAGGAAAAACTTTAGTCTATTGGGTGCAACGACAAGGGTACTTCTGGCCTACACTTCTCAAATATGCGGAGGAATTTTGGAAGATATGTGGACAATGTCAAAAGTCTGCGCCTCTGCATCATCAGTGGCTCGAAATCTTCAGCTGATTGCCAGCCCATGGCCGTTCGCCAATTGGGGGTTGGATATTCTCGGGCCTTTTTGTCCATCGAAAGGCCAACAAAACTTTCTCTTGGTAGCGGTTCACTACTTTTCGAAGTGGATCGAAGCTAAACTAATCGCTTGAATCACCACAGGGCTGGTTAGAAATTTCATTTGATCGGATCTTATTTGCCTGTATGGATTGCCTTTGGCAATCATCACTGACAATGTAACACAATTTACTGACCGCAAGTGAAGGAATTTTGTGCGAGCCAGGGATCGGTCTAAAGATCACTCCAGTTCATTACCCTCAGACAAATGGGCAAGCCGAAGCAGTTAATAAACTTATCCTAAATTTATTGAGAAAGAAGCTCGAAGGAGCTAAGGGGAACTGGGTAGACTTGCAACTGTCAGTACTTTGAGTGATCCAGACGACACCCAAGATTGCGACTGACCAAATCCCATTCATGTTGACGCACGAAATGGAGGTGATGCTGTCGGTTGAATACAAACGACAATGCTGACCTCGACCTTGCGGAGGAAAAAAACATTCCAGTTCAGCCCTTTGATAGGAAGAAGTGAGAAGGCGGGCCGCTCGTTGCTTCAACAAACATGTTGGAGAGAGAACATTTATTCCAGGAGATTTAGTTCTGAAGATAGCCGATCCAACAACCAGTGGACAAGCGGTTGGCAAGTTGAATCAAAGATGGAGCGACCCGTACATAACTAGCCAACATGTCACTCCGGGAGTTTACAAGCTAAAAACTTGTGTTGGAAGGAACTCCTCGGGCATGGAGCGGAGATGGCCTAAGGAAATTGTTCTCTTAGAAAGTTTTCTTATGTATATGTCGAAAGGAGAGTCGTTACCAAGATGTAAATCATCATTTTATCAATACAATAAAAATTGGAGTTGCCTAATTTTGTTAGTATAACATTCAGGTTCATCCGATACTCGGGGAACTCGACCCGAGCGAATAATGTTTGACAATTGTTTTAATATGCGGGAAACTCAAGCTGATCGAATTACGTTTGACAATCATCTTTAAATGCTTGGGGAACTCAAACCAATCAAGCGAAAAGGCACGCATCGAAAGTGTCTGGTTGCAATGAACGATCAACAATTCATAGCATTCGAGTTGTAAACCACTATATCTCAATTCGATAAGGGTTAAGCTTTTGGAGATGGTTCTATGCTCGCTAGTGACAGGATCCTCAAAAGAGTAATAAGTCATCCTAGAAATAAATCCTGGTGGCTACCCACACTGGTATCGACACGATCCGTGCTAAGTGTTAGGAGTAAAACCAACCAGGATGGAAATCTGATCGATTGGTCATGGCAGGGTTAATGTTCATTAAGGCTCTTGAGGAATAGTTGATTGAAATACTAAATAGTCAATCAATTTCAAAAGATCAATTGAAATGCAAAACATTTGATCGATTCAAAAAATTAATAGTTAATTAATGTAGATCAATCGATCGATACATAAGTTATTTTGTTTAAGTTTGGGATTTAGCCCTGGAGGCTATTCAACTTACCAACGACAAGGTCCGTGATTTGAAACATCACTCCGGATTTAAGTATCTCCGAACGCGATAATCCGACCGAACAAGCGTAATGGAGGACATTAAGTGATTGGTAAACCTTTTTTCTACATTAGTCGACAGATAGCTAGAGCCTCACTTCCGAGCTGAGTAATCGATCGATATAAAAAATTTCTCCTTGTGAGTTCAGTATTTAGCGGTGATTTAACTTACTAACGACAAGATCTGTGGTTTGAAACATCAACCCAAATGCAAGTCTTTTTGGGGGCGATAATCTGATCAAACGATTTGAATGGAGTATGAGTAATTTTTGTCGGTTGATTTACAACAAGAGACTCACTTTCGAGTTGAGCAAATAATCAATCATCACAGATCTATCACAAGCATTTCAAAGCAAATATAAAGAAATTAAATAAATAACTTTTTATATATACTAAAGTGATTACAATTGTTTGATTTCATTTCTCTTGAACTAATTATAAAAAAACATGAATACATATTTTTTTTCTAAGTACATGAAGGATCAACAAGTAGTTGAGCGATCTTCGTTGCTATCACTTTCCTCAACCTCTTCCTCCGAAGAACCTTCGACTTTGCGGGGAAAAGAGCTGTCCATTCCTTCGACTTAGAAAAGTTGGCGTCAACAAGGCCATGCTTTACAAATCTTTCAACCTTTCGCCTTCAACCGCTCTCAATGAACCAACCACTCATGCGCAGATGCTTCAATTGGATATCCAATCGCCTAGGTTGAAGTAACAGCCATTTCCCTCATCAGGCGCTCCATTGAATCGGAAGATAGTTGTCGACCCTCCAATGGCTTCTTGTGAGAACTGCTGAGGTGGTTGTTCGATGTTGATAAAATATGATCGGTCGTTTGAAGAGGTGCAATGATTGATCCTAGATGTGCAACAATCAATGCTAGAGGTGCAGTGATCGATCCTAGATGTACAATCATTGTCGTTGGGGCAAGATCAACAATGTTCTTATAAGGCTTGCCATTAGTGCGAACCTTCGGGAAAGTCGACTCTTCTATATTAAAAATCATATCAAAGGATTATTAAAGAACTGCCAAAGGATATATATATATATATATATATATATATATATATATATATATATATATATATATATATATATATATATATATATATATATAT
>JXCR01148589.1:285656-295663 GCA_002079205.1 Phalaenopsis hybrid cultivar | reverse complement strand
TCTTCTTCTTTGGACGTCGGCCTCATCTCCTCTACCCACACGAAAACTCCTCCCTCTCATCTTCCTTCACCAGAGACAAGCCTCTTAGCAGGAAAGGTAAGTCGTTTGACAATTTGTTGTGTGAAACCTCATTGGCTTCCCGAAACTTTTTGCTTATTCTCCCCCTTCATTCATTTACGCAACCCCTTCTTTCCTCTTCCTCTGTTCGGCTACCCGACTGTTCACTCCATCTTCTCCGATACTTCGATTCCTCTCTCCCATTGAAACAAAACTGTTACATCCTATAACAAGCTCTTACTTAGGTGGTGTGGGACCGTTGAATCTGGATCTAACATTATTCATGAAGATATTGATAATCAAATANGCTGAGGTTTCGTACTCTCCCTTCGCTTCTTCCAAAGCCTGTAAATCGATGGATTGGTTGAGAAAAACTTGATCGAGAAAAGCTCCAGAGCTATGGTGTTAGTAAATCCGGATTTACGTTCAAGAACAGATGGAAGAAAGAATATCCGATTTAACGGATTGCATGATTTAAATTTCTTATGCTTTTATGCTTGGCTGGATTTATGATTATTTCATGCTACCTAACACCCCCATAATCTGTTTACCCACCCTTCCTTCTATAGGAGAAACATGAAGCAGATAATAATTGGAAATTATTTCTTACGGATCAATGAGGGTGAGGTGGACATAGTTCTGGTTCAGCTTGGCGAGGAGAGCTCCGGCAACTCCGCCGCCGACTACCACCACCGTCTTCTTCTCGGATACACCTTCTCTTGTTCCGTCCATCTCCATTCCTTGAATCGAGAAGCTCAAATTGTATATATATATATACACGTAAATGAAGGGTAATGGTCGAGCAGTTAGATCAGTAAGGTCAAGAGAACAACCTCTCTCCATTAATCAGGTCATGATAAAGTTGGAGCTTTGAATCCAAGTAAACTGGAGATCTGCTCCACAATTGTCAAACAACTCAAAACCAAAAAAAATTAATATTAATTTTGATGATAACTAAAACTGTTGGTCTTTTGTTGAAGCCATTGAAATTAGAGGAACGTTGCAGACTTTTAATTTATATTGAGTTTACGTTGTTCACTTACAATAAATGAAAAAAAAAATTCTTATGTAATTAGATACCTGACTGCTAAAGTTTGATATATTTATAGCACATTGGTGTCTTAAATCTATGCATGAAAATATGCATCACTTTTAAAATGACGATGAAAATGATATTTTTGATGTAATATTAAAAATTTGAGTCTTATGTAAGTAAATATGAAATTTTATGTGTTGTGGGCTCGGAAAATTCTCGGCTGCGCCTTGTGAACTCTCATTTTATTTTTATATTGAGAGAGATAGAGAGAGGGTCGAATTTTCAGAAGAAAGATTAAATTATAGATAAGACACTACCAGGAGGTTTCACCCTCAATTTGCAAGGATTTTTTGATCTGGGGTTTGAGGTTTCTCATAAACATAAACCCCCATGGTTAATTACCCATACTGATAACTAGTGAACACTTTTGATTAAGACCAGTGATTAAGAATTGAATATTTAACATACGATAGCAACAAAGTTATGATTTAAATTATAGAATTTATCACTTGAAGCTTAAAATGTATGGTAGGGAAATGAAGGCAAGATCCGATCAAGATCCTATAGTTCGGTCATCCCTGGTTGTTATGGTATTTGGTCTACTTAATTAGAGGAGATAGTCGACCCAATCTAACAGAAACATTCTTATCAACATCCATGAGTTGTGTCATTCAAGAGATTCTTGTAGGTCTGTGGTGATTGTTGTCTTAGGGGATCAATTTAAGTCGATCTTAGCTAACAAAAGGCTTCGTGTCAATCAATTGTACCCTTATGATTCACAACTCAAAAGATAAAAAACTATTGAGAAACATATGAGCTGCAACCGTGACCATAATATAATGGTGTTATTTGGCGGTAACCACCCGGTCGTAGGGCTTTGATCGTAACCGCTACTTTGTGGTGCATTTGGCGACAGAACCACGCGGACAGAGGACTCGTGACACGTTTTTAATGACATTGAATTGATTTGATTGTGAATATATAGATACATTTGATATGACATTTATTTTTTGAGAACTGAAATCAATCAAAAGTTTGTCACCCTCAACAAACTATTACAAAGAGCGAATGTATTTTGTTTTAGCTTTTAAGTGATTTGAATTTTGCTAACATGTTTGTTGGTTATTTTGAAAATCTTGATTTTAAAAGATTGACCATTCAAGTTGAAATCTTCAATTAACACGACCATAATCAGGGTGGTTTTGAATGTTTTAAAACATTTATATTTGAAGGATTAGTTTGTCAGTTTAGACTTTTAGAGTATAAGTCCTATCGGCTTCTATCATTATATGTAGGAGGATAGAACTAGTGGGGTGGGACTTACAACCCTATTTTATAGACAAGACAACCCGATTAGCTCACACAATATTCTTGAACCTCGTGTTTAAACATTTAATATTTTGGTTTGAGCACATGTGAGCATTTAAATTTCACATATTTGAATATCTTTTTACAAGCTTTAAAGACTTGCATGAATTTTAAGTCATGAACTTAGTATTGACTTTACAAAATATCTCAAGTGGAACCTTCAAAGTCTTAAGGATGGTCTCCCATTTCACGGTGTCACATTTGACTTGGGGAATAACCACAAGATTTTTATAAAATTTAAAGTCATTTGGAGCTTATAATATTTCAAAAGTATTATGATTTTAGGCCTTCAAAAAAGCGCCGCCTTTTGTTTGCTAGCATATATGTTGAGAATCCGATGGCAGATTTCTTTTAAATCGAACCTTGCTTCTCGATTCAATGTATTTGAATTTCAAATTTAAGCTGAGCCTTATTAATTTTGGTGCTTCAACTTTAAATTAAGCTAAGCCCTCCAAATGTATTAGGTTATCTTTGAAAGCACCAATGCTTAATATTTGGGTTAAATCAAATGATCAGAACTTGAGAGTTTAGATTTAAAAATCCTAAATTTGGATTAATTGTAAACCTTAAGCTCTTAATTTTGAAGCCTCAACTTTAGATTTAATTTAACCATTGAGACTTAAATTTTAAAGTTCTCATTGACTTTTATTTAAAACTTTAGAATTTTAAGTTTGAAAAAAAAAAATGTATCTTTAAAAGCCCGAGAGCCTAAGAATTTTAAAGCTTTAGAATTTTGGATGCTTTTAAGCTTAAATAGCCTAGATATTTTAAAACCCTAAAAGCCTAAAATTTCCAAAGCTCAAGTTTTTCAATCATTTTAAAATACAAATCGGTTTAATTTTATGATATTTTATCAACCCGATCATTTTAAAATTTTAAATTGAAAGTCCAAATCATCCGAAAATACGTCAGCCTCCCGACATCAACTCCCGTTACGGGATACGGGAGAAAGCTGACCTTCTCAACTATCTCAGAAGAATCGATTGTCAGTCTCATATAACACTGTGGTCTAGGGCAAAATTAAAATTTTCTTCCGGCGGTGTCAAACGACACAAGTGGAAACAAAAATAATATTTAACCCGCAATATCAAAAGACGCGACAGGTCTTCTGTGTACCTACAGGAAAGGATAGATTGCAAACAGAGAACCCTGCTTTCAAAAAAAAAACTCTCTAGACGAGTTCACGGTTTTTCACCACTTAACTGGTACTTCGCCCTAGATTGGAGGTTAAAAAAAAATTTCACAAATTGCCTCTAAATTGCACCTGCAAGGAGTGTTAGATTGTTAACAAAATGGCACCACCAAGGAGTATTTTAAAATTTTCCCAAATTTTATGTGTATATGTATGTGTGTAAATATATGTAATAGATGATACTCGAATTGTTAGACACATTAGGAGTAATTGGAGGNATATATATATATATTACATATCCAAAAATCTATTTATTTCAGAAAGGGTCATGGAGAGTTCTTCCACTCCTTAAGTCGGAGGACCTCCATCCATATTTTGCAAAGGGGAAGGGGGAGGACCGACACCTACTCTTCTTTTTACCTCCCTTGACTACCCTCAAAAGAAGCAACTCATTGAATTTTGCCAACAATCCCACCAATGCTTGGGCCAAGAGTCGAATAGGGGTTCGCCTTCATTGAATTGTTCTTCGACTGAGTGCTAGGACTACCCGAAGAGGCAACCTGGTTGACCGACTCAGGTTCGGGTATCACTCGCTTCTTTTTCTTTATGATCTTTTTCTTTTTCTTCTTCACCGTGGTAGGTGCAAGAAGTTGAAGGCCTTGCAAGTCTAGAAGGAGAATGTATATATCCTTCTTGTTCAAATCGTTTGCCATGAAGTCGGTTAGAAGATTGCAGAAAAAACTGGAATGAGATGAACTCAAACGCAAGCCTCATGCCCTTATTTATAGGATTTTCTGGGCATGAAAAACAACATGATTATTAAATCAATTTTCTTTATTATCATGCTATTTATTGCTTATTAATTTTCTTGTTCTTATCGCAGCTGTGAGCAAGAAAATCGGGGTACCAATATTTATACTACTTACAAAAATGCTAGCACGAATCTCAAGGGGATTAGACAACCATGAGAAAGAAGACTTGCAGACGAAGTTCCAGATCAAAGAACAAAATTTCACCCGCAAGCAGTCGATCAACTTTATAGCAGAATCAACAGACGTTGGCTTTCGACCGATAAATTCACCAAACGAGTGAACACAATCAACTAAATGTGCACTTTTATCAAATTACTAGTCGATATAATCAGCTGACTCGAACATCGGGCGGTCGCCAGAGTCAACCAACTCAAACATCAGGAGGTTGACCGACATCAGATTTTCATTCACATTGTAATGTAATTTTTATTCGACAGACATGTCAATTCAATTATTTGGACAGTTATATTAACTGTTCTTTCATTTTATGTAACTATATTTTGAGACCTCTATAAATAGGAGCTCATGACATCAAAAAGAGAATTTTAGATTCTCTATACTGAGGAGTTCTCTCTCTCTCTCTCTCCCTCTCCATTTACTCTTTACATGCTCTAACTCTCGGGGTGTGTTTCCAAGAAGACAATTTTTTATTCAACATCTTCTATGTCACGACTCAGCCCGGGGCTCGGAACTAACTAAGAAGAGTACTGACGGTCGGATGGTGTAAATTAAATTTTCTATATTAATCAATAATTTAACAAATAAAAGAGTCACTGATCAAATTAAATTAAAACATTACAATTAAAATTACCTCGTTGATGGTTATCTGCGCCTTCTATAAATATTTTTTTTTACATCACTCATCTTTTAATAATTTAATTAAACCTAAAAAATTAATTAAAAAATTGTGAGTTAAACAAGATAGTGAATACTTATACTTCTAAATTACGACAATACAAGGAAAATAAATAACAATATGCATATCAATTAAGTTTTTTTATAAATCAATGTAAACATTTGACATGCTATTCAAAGGGCTATATATTATTGTCATATCAATATCATTTCATATCAATGCAATCTTCACAGAATGTACCGTCTAAAAATTATATCAATTAAGACACATTAATATCAATATTCTTTTCCATTTACGTGCACGAGTACAATAGTAGTCTCTCAAGGGGTGGTCTATCATAGCCAATCATGCACATTCAAGCAGTCATCATAAATATATTTATTCCTCGCATTCAATTCAACATACTATATAAGACAAACACCAAATGCACGAGTAAGTAGCCACAATATCCATAACGATATGACCAATAAAAAAAATAATATTTCAATCAAAATAAAAAACACAAATATCATCAACTACGAATATATTTGAGAACATACAAATTATTACCTTTGTTTAAAAGTACAAGTACTTACCTCGATGACGCTTAATTTGTTGTTTGCCTTGACGTCAATTCTTCTAAAATCGAAAGCCTAAAATATGATATAAAAGTTAGCTAATTTATTATTTTTAGTAAGATATTATCAGAATATTGCCATTTACCAACCTTTAGCCGAGAACTGATAGAAAGAAATTTTTGATCACTGGTAGTCGTTCTTCATTCTAGTGAAACAAATGCAAGTATCGATTTAGCGAAAGAGGGTCTCGTTTCCTACTCAAGCTACTCGACCAGATTGCTACAATGAATGTAACGGAAGAGAAGTACCACTAGATAGAACTCTTTTCTTGTAGAATGAAAGACTCTCTTTTCGTGCTCAGAGTCTATAGGGATAAGAAAGGAGTGGGGCTAGAATGAATACCATTATTATGAAGAAAGAGAAATCTTGGTAAAACGATAACATTGACGGTAATGAGCGATCATCATCTCTCTTCTACGTGAGATATCCTGCTAGTCTATCCAGGAATGTCTCTGGAATCATCCTAAAATGATGGATGGAACTCTTTTGTCCGTGGAAGAAGAAGTCTTGTCTTTGCTTAGGAAGACTTCGCTTCTTTTTTCTAGCGCCTTTGCCTCTCGTAGGCCTGTCCCTCTGCATCTACACAATGACATATAGAAAGAAAAATGGCAAGCGAGACGACAAATGAACCTTTGATTATGAAAGAATCAAAATGAATATTGTTATGTGGTTTTGTCGAGTGAAATCTTNGCTATGCCAAACCCGCTCTTCTTCTTCCTCGACGCTTAGCTAGGCACGATCGCAAGCACGGAAAACTCCTTCATGCGATAATTGAATTGCACACCCGAAAGCTCCTTTGCGGCTTCTTCCTCTCTTCTTCTTCGGACGTCGGCNATATATATATATATATATATATATATATATATATATATATATATATATATATATGTTTTAATATTAACCTAATTTAACATAATCTACCTTTGCTATGCCAAACCCGCTCTTCTTCTTCCTCGATGCTTGGCTAGGCACGATCGCAAGCACGGAAAACTCCTTCATGCGATAATTGAATTGCACACCCGAAAGCTCCTTTGCGACTTCTTCCTCTCTTCTTCTTCTTTGGACGTCGGCCTCATCTCCTCTACCCACACGAAAACTCCTCCCTCTCATCTTCCTTCACCAGAGACAAGCCTCTTAGCAGGAAAGGTAAGTCGTTTGACAATTTGTTGTGTGAAACCTCATTGGCTTCCCGAAACTTTTTGCTTATTCTCCCCCTTCATTCATTTACGCAACCCCTTCTTTCCTCTTCCTCTGTTCGGCTACCCCAACCGTTCACTCCATCTTCTCCGATACTTCGATTCCTCTCTCCCATTGAAACAAAACGATTACATCCTATAACAAGTTCTTACTTAGGTGGTGTGGGGCCGTTGAATCAGGATCTAACATTATTCATGAAGATATTGATAATCAATTATTGTGTTGATTTATGGTTTAAGAAAATCTATTTTCTAACAAAGTACTGCAGTTTGAAATTCTTACATGTACAACTGTGTTGAAAATGGACAGAAAATTGAGATACTATTAACATATTTGGGATCAATTTAATTTAACCATATTTATGTATTTATATTTTTTAAAAATACATTTATTTAATCTTTTTATATCATTAAAAACAAAATTTGGTTGTCAAAACACTGAAAGCAACTAAAATTTTTTCCTGAGTGTTTTTAAAAATATGTTAATTTATTTTTAATATAGTACTATGTTTTTTTTTAAATCAAAACACAAATACAATATAATATAAATTAAAAAATAAAAAATAAATTTGATCTCAAACAGCCTTTAAATGTTTGAGATTTTCAAATTTAGTGCGTTATAAAAACAGTTTTATGTTTATCCCATTTTAAATCATTTCAACTTTAATTTAGAAAAACTTTTCTACTTTTCATTATTCAAAATAAATATGTTATCAAAAAGAAATCATTCAGGAAGCATGCNTTTTCAAATTTAGTGCGTTATAAAAACAGTTTTATGTTTATCCCATTTTAAATCATTTCAACTATAATTTAGGAAAACTTTTCTACTTTTCATTATTCAAAATAAATATGTTATCAAAAAGAAATTATTCAGGAAGCATGGTACTTCTCCTGTGCAGCAATCTGACAAATATAACAACCCCATTAAACCCTAGNCTGTGCAGCAATCTGACAAATATAACAACCCCTCTAAACCCTAAAAAATAAATAAACAGAAACTCTCAAGAGTAAATTATTTTCCTCTTCACAAAACTAAAACAACTACCACAGTTTTAATCAGCTTAACCTTCTGATATCTCATCAGAAGCAGAGGTAACCGATCTCTTGGAATGGCGATCTGGTCCCATCAATCTTCTGGTCTTAAACAAGAACGAATCCCTTGATTTTATGACTCCCTGCTTCAAAGCATTCTTCTTGTCCATGGAAAAAACAGCCATTTTGGGCCTGTACTTACACAGCCTCTCCTCTTTACCTTTCCTCGTCAAAATCTTCAAATTCTTTGCCACAACCATTGCGTGCTGCTGTGCCGAGAATCCCTGCTTCAGTTCCTGCATGAAAACAGAAATTGAACGGAAAGCATTTTTATAAAAAGATACAAATTAATCAAATGATTGAAGTAATTAAATCATGATAGACGATAATAACAAACAACATCAACAACACTTTATCCCGCTAAGTGGGGTTCGCCATGTAATTTTTTTTCCATTGACTCCTATTAAGTGCCGTATTTTCATTCAGTTCTAATAGATTAAGATCATTTTTTATATGATATACTCAAGTCTTTTTAGGTATGTTTTCGCCTTTCTTAACATAAGTCAAATCTAAAACATCTACTCTCCTCACATGATCATATATGATCGATGTTTAATGTGACCAAATCATATAAGAAGATTCTCTCTAATCTTGTCTGCCAGTGGAGCTGCACTAACTCTCTCTCAAGGATCTATTCCTTTTGCATTTATAGACAATAATAGCAAACCACAAATAAAACTTAGATATAGGAACACGAAGATGGCAGGAATGAAACATACAGGAACATTAGTGATGTCTCCAATGGCGAAGATATTCTTATGACCAACAACACGGAGGTTGTCATCCACCTTCAACCTTCCACTTTCATCCACCTGATCGTTTAAGAAGGATTCCTGAAGCCACTCAGAGCCCATCGGTCTATCAACACAGACAAGATGGAGATCAGCACTAATTCTCTTTCCAGCTGAGGTTTCGTACTCTCCCTTCGCTTCTTCCAAAGCCTGTAAATCGATGGATTGGTTGAGAAAAACTTGAACTTTTTTTGATTGAAGCCATTGGAGAGCTTTGCGGCTTGATTTCTGTCCTATGAAGTCTAGAAGCCTCGGGCCACTGTGAACTAAGCTTATGTTCTTTTCTGGGCTTTCTGATGCGATTTCTCCGGCGAGCTCCACTCCTGTTGGCCCTCCTCCGATGATTAGAATCGATCTTGCAGACTTTATCCTTGCGTTATCTGTGGATTTAATGACTGCGTAAGACTTTCCAAATTGAATATAGGCACAATATGGCCATCTGAAGTCAGGACCTCTGCCTCAGTAAGGTTCTTCGCCCATGACTCTGATTTCTCCATTAGTCAAGTAAGCCGAGTGGTTCATTAATGATCTCTCGGCAACCATTGGCTCTATCTTTGACCTCAAATTTGCCCAAGGCATCTCAAAATACTCCTTCCTGTATTGAACATAAATATATACAGATGCAGTACAGTTATAAACAAGCTAAAGGCTATAGATAATTTATGCTCAGTGCAATTATAAACAATAAACGTAAGATCGGTGTTTGGCTGCGCTCTGGATTTCGTTCAATAAGATTTAGTAAATTTGGATTTATCAAATTCATATTTGATCGAGAAAAACTCCCGAGCTATGGTGTTAGTAAGTCCGGATTTACGTTCAAAAACAGACGGAAGAAAGAATATCCGATTTAACGGATTGCATGATTTAAATTTCTTATGCTTTTATGCTTGGCTGGATTTATGATTATGTCATGCTACCTAACACCCCCATAATCTGTTTACCCTTCCTTCTATTAGGAGAAACATGAAGCAGATAATAATTGAAAATTATTTCTTACGGATCAATGAGGGTGACGTGGACATAGTTCTGGATCAGCTTGGCGAGGAGAGC
>JXCR01148589.1:259506-285500 GCA_002079205.1 Phalaenopsis hybrid cultivar | reverse complement strand
TAGAGAGAGAGAGAGAGAGAGAGAGAGAGAGGGGGGGTTGAATTTTCAGAGGAAAGATTAAATTATAGATAAGATACTACCTGGAGATTTCACCCTCATTTTGCAAGGATTTTTTGATCCGGGGTTTGAGGTTTCTCATAAACATAAGCCCCTATGGTTAATTACCTCTACTGATAACTAGTGAACACTTTTGATTAAGACTAGTTATTAAGAATTGAATATTTAACATATGATAGCAGCAAAGTTAGGATTTAAATTATAGAATTCATCACTTGAAGCTTGAAATGTATGGTAGGGAAATGAAGACAAAATCCGATCAAGATCCTATAGTTCTGTCATCGCTGGTCATTGTGGTCTTTGATCTACTTAGTCAGAGGAGATATTTGACCCAATCTAACAGAAACATTCTTATCAGTAGCCATGAGTTGTGTCATTCAAGAGATCATTGTGGATCTGTGGTGATTGTTTGCTTTAAGGGATTAATTTAAGTCGATCTTAGCTAACAAAAGGCTTCGTGCCAATCAATTGTACCCTTATGATTCACAACTCAAAAGACAGAAAACTATTGAGAAACATATGAGTTGCAACCGTGACCGTAATATAATTGTGTCATTTGGCGATAACCACCCGGTCATAGGGCTTTGATCATAACCGCTACTTTGTGGTGTCATTTGGTGACAAAACCACGCGGATAGAGGACTCGGGCCACGTTTTTAATGACATTGAATTGATTTGATTGTGAATATATAGAGACATTTGATATGACATTTATTTTTTGTGAAATGAAGTCAATCAAAAGTTTGTCATCCTGGACAAACTATTACGGAGAGCGGATGTATTTTGTTTTAGCTTTTAAGTGATTTGAATTTTGCTAACATGTCTGTTGGTTATTTTGAAAAGCTTGATTTTAAAAGATTGACCACTCCATTTGAAATCTTCAATTAACACGACCATAATGAGAGTTTTGAATGTTTTAAAACATTTATATTTAAAGGGGGGACAATTAGTTTTGTCAGTTTAGACTTTTAGAGTATAAGTTCTATCAACTTCTATCATTATATGTAGGAGGATAGAACTAGTGGGGTGGGACTTACAACCCTATTTTATAGACAAGACAACCCGATTAACTCATACAACATTCTTGAACCTCATGTTTTAACATTTAATATTTTGGTTTGAGCACATGCGAGCATTTAAATTTTACATATTTGAATATCTTTTTACAAGCTTTAAAGACTTGCATGAATTTTAAGTCATGAACTTAATATTGACTTTACAAAATATCTCAAGTGGAACCTTCAAAGTCTTAAGGATGGTCTCACACTTGACGGCATCACATTTGACTTAGGGAATAACCACAAGATTTTTATAAAATTTAAAGTCATTTGGAGCTTATAATATATCAAAAGTATTATGATTTTAGGCCTTAAAAAAAGCGTCGCCTTTTGTTTGCTAGCATATATGTTGATAATCCGATAGCGGATTTCTTTTAAATCGAACCTTGCTCCTCGATTCAATGTATTTGAATTTCAAATTAAGCTTAGCCTTATTAATTTTGGTGCCTTAACTTTAAATTAAGCCCTCCAAATGTATTAGGTTATTTTTGAAAGCACCAATACTTAATATTTGGGTTAATTCAAATGATTTGAACTTGAGAGTTTAGATTTAAAAAACCTAAATTTGGATTAATTGTAAACCTCAAGCTCTTAATTTGAAGGCTCAACTTTAGGTTTAATTCAACCATTGAGACTTAAATTTTAAAGTTCTCATTGACTTTTATTTTAAACTTTAGAATTCTAAGTTTGAAAAAAAAAAATTATCTTTAAAAGCCCAAGAGCCTAAGAATTGTAAAGCTTTAGAATTTTGGATGCTTTTAAGCTTAAATAGCCTAAATATTTAAAGTCTGGCTCCCCGATATTTTAAAACCCTAAGAGCCTAAAATTTTAAAAGCTCAAGTTTTTCAATCACTTTAAAATACAAATGGGCTTAATTATTATATATTTTATCAACTCGATCATTTTAAAATTTTAAATTGAAAGTCCAAATCATCTGAAAATACGTCAGCCTCCCGACATCAACTGCCGTTATGGGATACGGGAGAAAGCTGACCTTCTCAACTATCTCAGAAGAATCGCTTGTGAGTGTCATATAACACTGTGGTTTGGGGCAAAATTATAATTTTCATCCGACGGTCTCAAACGACACAAGTGGAAACAAAACTAATATTTAACCCGCAATATCAAAAGACGTGACAGGTCTTCTGTGCACCTACAGGAAGGGATAGATTGCAAACAGAGAGCCCCGATTTAAAAAAAAATAACTCTCCAGACGAGTTCACGTTTTTTCACCACTTAACTGGTACTTCGCCCTAGATTGGAGGTTTTTTTTTTCATTTTAAAAATTTCACAAATTGCCTCTGAATTGCACCTGCAAGGAGTGTTAGATTGTTAACAAAATTGCACCTCCAAGAAGTATTTTAAAAATTTCCCAAATTTTATGTGTATGCGCGTGTGTGTGCGTAAATATATGTAATAGGTGGCACTCAAATTGTTAGACACATTAGGAGTGGCTTGAAGCTTGNATATATATATATATATATATATATATATATAATCTCTAACTAAAATGGCTGGTCCAAGAAATTAAAACCACAAATTATAATATATCTCACTAGATTTAAAAACAGAACTCACTTAAAAGCACCCAAATCCATTGTTATCAGGGTGGATTTTAACGAGCTAATGTCGAGCCTAGTTAAGGTCTGCACGAAATCAAATTAAATGAATTGTGTTTGAATCAAAATCGGCTTGTAGCTCCTTACGTTCAATTTCAAGCAATTTCTGCTCAAAATTGAATCGAGCTCGATTCTGCTTGAAATCAAAAATGAATTGGCTCAAACTTGAGTTATTCAGATCTGCTCCTGCTCGAACACAACTCAATCTTACTTGAAATCAAGACAAGCTTGATCAAATCGAGTTATTTGGCTCCGTTCCAGCTCAATATTGGCCTGTAGCTCCTTATATTTGATTTTATTTATCATTACATATAATTTTTATAAATTAAAAAACTTTGAACTCTTCTCGAGCGAAATCAAGCCGATACATGCAAGACTCAAAATCAGCTCAAAAAGAATTCGATCCAAATTGACTCGTAGCTCAACTTGATTCATTTCGATTCGAGCTTGTTTGAATTAATTTTCCTAACAATTAACAATCTTGGAGCAAAATTCACTCCCTATAGTTATCATACCAGATCATCTTGGAATACAGCAGGGCGATGGGTCTTAATACTCAGCAACAAATCCGCTCAAGGAAAGTTCATCCACCACACCAAAATTAGCCAATGCGCTGCCCATATAACAGACACCTCCAATACCGCACACCACAGCGCTGCAAAAGCTACCCTCCATGAACCCCCCAGATTTTAGCCGGAAATTCGCCGTAAAATCCCCATTGATGAATCGTCCGATTTCGCGGCAATCGCCAAAGAGAGGAACTGCTTCATCCTCCCCATTAAGAAGCGCTCCGGCTGGAAGAATTTGCGGCACAATGCCGAGCGAGTCGATCGTGCCGGAGAAGACGATCTTGAAGAGGCTTCCGACGAATGCAGTCAATGTCGATGTTCCGCCGGCAGTCGTCCCGGAAAAACAAGGGGCGGCGATGAAATCGGAGACGAGGGTTTCGTCGGAGACGAGTGTTTCGTCGGGAAGGGATGCTGCGGCGGCGAAGTTGGTGGTGCTGGTCTGTAAGGAGTGCGTCGCGGCGAAGGTAGAAGGGCGGTGCGATGATTTCCACTTGTGCGTGCTTGATCCGGTGATTAGGAGTTTTCGTACCTCGGCGGGGTTCGTCCAGCGGCCATTGAAGAAGCGTGCTGGAGCTTGAGGTTGGATCTGAATTAGGTTCTGCTAGGGGTTCTACATTGTTGATTTTGGTATCTGGTTTAATGTGTATGTATTGGCTGCAGATACACTAAAGAGGGAAATATTGCTTTGGATTGATATAGTTCAAGGATGAAATAGTGTACGTACGTGCGGATTGGTGATATTCATGTAGTATTGTGGTGGTATTCCGCACAATATCACGTGAATATCCCCAATCTGTATCGAATCCTCACTCATCTCATCGGCATGCAATATTTTCTCAAATTTAAAATATTATGAGTCTATAAAATAATATAACAAAGTTTTTCATATATTTATTCTTTCTAATTATATGTTTGGGATAAATTGAGGGTGCTATTTTAGTTTTCCAATGACAAAGAAATGTTGAGATTGGGAAGAGAGATAGAGGTGAGAAGTGGGGCTCGGGTTATTTATGGTGGGGACATCGTCACGCCATGAGTCCGGAAAATGGTGCACCCTGATAATACAGGGTGAGATGAAATGATTTAAACTGAAAGATTATAAACACATAATAACAAAAATTAGCAAGAAAAGATAATTTTTATTTTATAAAGAATAATTCAAATAATGCAATTGGAAAAACAAAAAGATTTACTGAAACAAACTACAAATTGAAATGACAATAACCCAACCCCAAAAAGAGAAAATATAATAAAGAAAGCAAACAATAAAAATATCTAAAAGAAAATCTAAAGTTGGAATTTTTGCTCTTGTGGAGACCGTCATCCAAGTGATTGAATTAAACATGTCATGCAAAAAATATCAAGGAGTGAGTTTGAAAAATCAAATTTTATAAATAATTACTATCTTCAAATGTATAAAGGACAAAAAATAGGAGCATGCAGTATGATTGATAAAAATAGACAATTTATTAAATACATAACAAAATTTGTGAAAAAGTGGGAAATAATTATGATAATAAATATTAGTGACATGAACCCATTCATTTTAATAAAAAAATATTTATGTTAATGTGATTACAGGAAATGAATCAATGACATTAATAACCTTGATAATTTTAATGTCATTTATTCTATATGCAGAAGTTTTGGATGTAAATAGACAGGTTTTTAGCTCTTAATTGACTTCTCTTTTCTATTACATTCTTAGTCTTCTTGTATAAATATCAATCTTCTTTGTACAATTAGAAATCAAGAAATATAAATTCTCCTTTTCATTATTAATTTATATGCCACAATCTCGGTTGTGTTTGTCTATACGGCTTGTTAACATTGTAAGACTATCGTATAATATATTACGGGCTCCAAAAAATTGAAATACGTCGACCAACTTCCAAAATTGATTGATAATAAATGGGAATGAGGGCGAGGGAGTAACCTGAGATTCCAGGTTTAATTTTAAGAAAGTAGACGGGACAACACATAAGAAACTTCCAAGAGATTTTGCACTCATTGTATGGGGATTTTAGGACATGAGATTTGAAGTTCTTATACGATCAAGTCCCTATGATTAATTACCCATCCCAAAATCGAGAGAGCACTTTTGATTAAGGATAGTGATTCAACTGTAAGTATCACCATTAACATAGAGCTGTTGGAAAATGAGGACAAAACTAAAATATTTTCTCTTCAATAATAAACAAGTCCGCGTGTGTTTGGCTCCAATTCATGGGACTACAAATAAGTTTTAAAATTAAATTTATTCAAATAATATAATCTACTTTTAAAATTAATTATAATTTATAAAAATGATTCTTCCTTTCAAATTAAGTTTTTAAAAAAAATATTTATTTATATTTATATTATTATTATTATTATTATTATTATTATATATAATGCTTACATGTCATGACGTGGCACCATACAGGCCATCAAATCGTGCCACGTAGCGCGATTTGGTCTGTTCTTGTTTTTTTTTTAAATTTTATTTGGAGCCATAAAGGCGATCAAATCCTGCTACTTAGCACGATTTGGTCTATCTTTATTTCTTTATAGTTTGTTCGTTAAATTAAATTTAAAAAATATCTATTTTAAAAATTATGCCTATATTTAAAATTTTATTGGAGACAATTAAAATTAGAAATATATAACATTTTATTTTTAAAATAAAATAAAAGTTATTCACTATTAATATAAACTTATTTATAATAAAATATATTTAAATAGCGCACCAGAGCAAGCGTCTTGCTGCGCACGAAATCCCACGGCTTCCAGAAACTTACCTTATTTACCAAATCTACCCCCACGACGTGCGATACCAGAAGAAACCGCCAAACCCTTAAAACCCCACTAAACTTCACTCCCGCAATCCACCCAACCCTTCGCATCAGATGGAATCCGCTTCATTCCCTCTCATCTTCTTCGACGGCGGCCTAGAGTTCGACGCCGGCGACATCCTCGTCCACCCATCTCTACAATTCAATGTCTTCATCTCCCTCATAAGCCAGAAGGTCGGGATCTCCCCGCACCGGATCTCCACCTATCTGGTACGTCGGAAGATGATCACTGCTTCGCCGANCCTCATAAGCCAGAAGGTCGGGATCTCCCCGCACCGGATCTCCACCTATCTGGTACGTCGGAAGATGATCACCGCCTCGCCGGAGCTCCGTCGTAAGTTGCCAATACACGAATCGTCCGATTTCGCATCGATTGCCGAGCAGAAAGACTGCCACATCCTTGCCATTACGAAGGGGTCCCGGAAGGCGAGAGTGCGGCGCCGCGGCGAGCGAGGCAAGGCTGCGGCGGCGAAAGCGGAGATAATCGTGCCGGAGAAGACGATCTTGAAGAGATCTTCGGCCATTGATGTTCCGGGACCGGTGGGGCAGCGGTTTTGGAATTACGAGAGGCAGCTACGGCATATGCAGAGGAAGATGTATCTGATGTTGACGGGGATGGCTTGCGCGGCGCTGACAGCGGAAGTGGCGGCTCTGGATCCGGCAGCTTCATCGGAATTGGCGGCGGGAGAGGATCCGGCAGCTTCATCGGAATTGGCGGCTATGGAGGCGAGTACGTGGGAGATGATCACTGCGGCGGCGGAGAAGTTGGTGGAGCTGGTGATTTGTGAGGGGTGCCTGGCGGCGGCGCGTGGACGGTCGGATGATTTCCACTTCTGCGTGTACGATAAGGTGACGGTGGGATTCCGTTCTACGGTGGGGCCCATTCAGAGGCCGTCGCACTAGTACGTTGGTCTGGTTTCTTACATATGTAATTATTATCACTAGTAGTATAGTCAGGATGTTGTTTAGGGCTCTTGTCTTATGTTGCACTTGCGGTATAAACTAGGGGAGAGGGCGAGGGAATGACACGTGGAGGTTAATGTGGGTGGCTGGGTGCCGATTGGCTTGAGTTAGTTTTTTAGCTGTGTCTGGTAAGGAAGCTGCATCCTTGCGATGGAAGTTTCTCTCAAAAGTTGTATAGTTTATTGTTGGAAGATTGGAAGACGTAATGACTAATTATGTAATTAATGATTTTAATTGTTCTGTGAGCTTGATGTATGGGAAATAATTTCATTAATTTTAAATTTTATCACTTTCTTTGGATTTATGTTAATTTTGATGCAATTTACTTTTAACTCTCTATTCTATAATGCATGTTGGCATGGGAAAAATATACAAGGTATATCTAAGCCTTTTCTTTTATTATAATCATGATGCATCTTAAAATTATTAAGTTTTTCTTACAATATGAAGTTTGATTTGGTTAAACTTATTTTGGTATAAGTTGAATGATTTTTTTTAGATATTGTATATGTGAATATGGTTTCCTTGAAAAACGGGAAAGTATAAATACAAAAAGGGTTTCTAGATTTAATGGATTGAGCTTAATGGTCAGGTGTTAATCAGGTCTCGAATGTATTTGTTAGTCGTGCTTTTGGTATCTCACGACTCCATGAGTACCTTTGAAGCATATCAGCATTTTTGTGAGATCCTCTGAATGGGGTCGTTAAGCTTGCTTCAAGCGAGTTCCTTCAATCGAGCTCACTGACATTTCCCAAGTTTTTCGTTTCAAGCTCGCGTAGAATGGTTGAACCTCCTCACCAAACACGTTGAAAAATACGTAGCTACCCCATCAAACTCAACGGACAAGTTTTCGAGGTAGAAGGAAGAGAACACCATGTAGTCGACAAACATTCTTATTTATTAATAGCATGACAATTCAAATCAAAGACTTGTTAACATACGACCTACAATCTGGTTTTTTATTTCACTCTTGAGACCATTATAAGAGTGCATAGGCTCTATGACATATATATAAGAAAAAAAAATGGAAGAGGCGACCCTCAAAAAACTCTTACTGTCCCTTTAAAAGAATTTAATAATTTCTTTCCACTAAATGATTTAACATCCTGAAAGGTGTCTCCAGGATTGTATTAGGACGAATTATACATATGATCCCACGTCCCTAAAGGATTCAACATCCTAATAAGTGTGGTGAGCATTGAACTCGTTCAAAAAAATCCAATAGGGAGATCTTTCATTTCAAGGAAGAGCGAAGAACAAAGATGAATTGCACCAGAAAATTTGTGACGCAACCAATAAATGAACTCAGAGTGAAAATGAATAAGAGCATGGAAGAATTAAGGCAATAAGTGTTTAGAAACCGTTCGGAAAGAGAAATTGGATCATCATGATTGGTGGTGCAAAGACCCGAAAACAAAGAGACTGATACAAAGAGAGGAGGCACTTCAAGTTAGAGCGAGAGCAGCCCTAGCTCCAACATCAGTAGAAGAAGAGGAAGATAATGATAATGTGTTGTATATTCACAAAGAGGTGACGTTTTAGTCCTCAGAATATGAGGAAAGAGGAAGAGTGAAGAATGAGAATGAGAAGATTGCTATAGAGGCATTCTCCTGAAAATTTACTAAAGCAAAATCCTCTATGAGGTTCAAAATCTCTTCCCTAGACTCCTATAAAGCAAGAACTGATCTTATCGACCATGTAACCTCTTTTAAATCAGCAGTATGTCTGCTACAAGTAAATCCACCTTTAAATGTCATTTATTCCTCACAATGCTCAAGAAGTTGGCTTTGTGTTGGTTCAAAAACTTTCTTGTAGGTGTCTTCTCTCTTTTGGCAAATTTAAACAAATGTTCATAATCTAATTATTCAACACTCAAAGCCGTAAAAAAGCTCTCAAGCTTTGCTAATGATCTGCAAGCTCCATTTGAAAGCATATGGAGCTTCATTATTAGATTTCAGAGTGTGATGCTTAATATAAAAAATCTTGAGCCTTCCATCACTCGTACACCACTCACACAGGGTCGACGCGAAGGCTCGCACAGGGTCGACGCGAAGTCCCATTCTGATATGTGCTTGGCTTACAAAAGCTAAAGAACTTTAGCTACACTCTTGGAGTTAACTAATGACTATATCTCGGTGGAAGAATATAATTTTTTATTGAACCCCTCTAGTATAAAAAGACGAGAAGAAATTCCATAAAAGAAATTATCATAAACATCTGGGACTCAACCCCAATTCGCAGAAGCAAACAACGAGATGTCCTCAGAAGAAGTTCTCGACAACAACAACAACCGAAGCAGTCCAATCAAAGGCTTATTGTGAAAGATCTAGAGAGGAAGCATGTTACATCTCTACCGTCTGCTTTAGAAATCACTCTTTTGTGAGTATCGATGTCTTAAATCGTAGAGGCTGTATAGAATAAAGAATTCCTTAAGAGGCCTCCATTGATGATGGTCTAGAGCTTATAATGCAATCTCAATCAATGTTGTGTCTATCATCTTGGGCATAATACTGAGGATTTTTTTCATATCGGAAATATGATTGAGGAATTAATCAGAGTAGGAAAAATGAAAGAATTTGTTGCACCAGAAGCCCATACTCAAAGGCAAGAAAAGGCATCCGTCAAATTTGTTTATAACAGACCAATTACCACCACAATTGTGCATATCTGCAGCGTTTTACCCGCCAACTTTGACGTGGACGGACCTAAAGCTACTAAACATTTGAGTTTGAAGCGACTAAAAGCAAGAGACCTTCAGCGTGATTAGAGCTACCATTTAGGTTCATCCGCCGATCAGTTTCACGGGAGTTGCCTTACTTGAGGGTGGAAACCCTTTTAACGACCCTAATATTAATACAAAAATTGGAAATCATCAAATTGAAACTATTTTAGCATATATGGGAAGTTTCGTTAGCATCCTTTTCGAGAAAATATTCCAAAAGATGAACATGACAACCATCAACTCACTCCAACTATGGGGCCTCTTTATGGGCTCTGACAAGAAAGAAAAGAGACCTGCAGAGTCATCTTTTTGCTAGTAACATGAGGAGAGGTAGATAAGAAATACACGTCCATGACATGTTTCATAATGGTGGATGCCTTGACTACCTATAATGCCATCTGAATTAGACTAGTGCTCAATGTATTTAATGTGATAACTTGAGAAACCATCACAGTTAGAGGCTTTGCTATTCTCAAACACGCTGTCTGCGAGCAATTGGGAAAGTGTACAAGAAGCCCCCTTAAGCTCAATATGCATAAAGAAATTAGTTTGGAAACCATCGAGATCACTGAGCAAGTGTCTATTTCTGAAGGTGAATGTTCCCAAGATTCCAAATCAGCTCCAATTTCTAGTTGACTTCAATCTTGAGAAGTCATCATAATGTATTCACATGGACTTCATATGTGATGCCTAAAGTCGATATTGATATCGCTTGCCGCCAACATCAGACCTATCAAATAAAAGATGTGAGCAGTGGCCGCTACCTTGGTTGAAGCTATCTGATAAGAGATTCAGAAACTCCTGGAAGTCGACTTCATTCGCAAAACTCAATATCCAAACTGACTGACAAATGTGGTGATGGTTCATAAAGCAAACAAGTGGAGAATGTGTATAAAATTTACCAACCTAAATCTGACTTGCCCTAAGGACAACCATCCTTACATCGGATCAACGTTTCAGTATATTCAATAGTATAACACTCAATTATTAGTTTTCTAGATACCTTCATAGGATATCATCAAATAAAAATGTAACATTCATCTGCTAAAAAAAATTATTTTATCATTATAAAAAGAGTCTTTTGCAATAATGTAATGTCTTTTGGCTTGAAAACGCTAGAGTAACTTACCAGTGACTCATGGATGTTGTTTTCCAGACTCAAAAAGGCAACAAAATATTCAAGTGTATATCTATGTTTTTCTCATAAAAAGTAAATCAATTGAAGAACATATAGCATAACTAAAAGAAACTTTTTACATTTTTGGATGCTTCAATTTAAAGCTTAATCCTTTCGAGTGTATTTTTAGAGTAAGTTCTGAAAATTTTCTAAGATACTTATTCACGCCCAACAGAATCAAGACGAATCTTGAAAAAAATCAAGCTATCTTAGATATGTCTCCATTAAGGAATCTTAAAGAATTGACACTAACTGGTCACATCACGGGACTGAACATATTCCTTTCAAAATCATGAACAAGTTCATACTTGGACAGAAGAATGTGACCTAGCGTTTAAACAATTGAAGGAACTATTGGCCTCACCTCCTCTATTGCAAAATCCAATACCCGTAAAAGAAATGTTCATTGGAGTAAAAAAGAAGCAGAAAGTTTTGTTTTGTTTTATAAGGAGGATAAAAAAGTATATTCTAATTTATTATGCGAGTAAAGTTTTATTGGGAGCAGAATTGAGATATATAATTATGGAGAAACTCGCATTAGCTCTTATCATTTCAGTTAGGAAAATGTCCTTACTTTCAGGCACACATTGTGAATTTAATTACAGATCATCAGCTCAAATCGATGTTATCATGACCTGACCATTCTTGAAGGTTTACTAAATTACTAGTAGAACTGAGCAAGTTCAATATTTCTTTTATTCCCAAGACAGCGATCAAGGCTCAGGTGGCTGTTGATTTCCTAACAGGTTTCTTATTAAGAGGAAACCTGCATCACAGATAAGCTTTGTACACTTTTCGTGGAATGAGCCTTGAGAAACCTAAAAAAAGGGTAGGTATGGTTTTACAAAGCCTACAAGTACTTGCATCTCATCATTCAATCGTGCTAGGTTTTGCTAGCACGAATAATCAAGATGGATACAAAGCGCTAATTATCGAAATGTATCTTTCATTAGCAATTGGATTGAAATACCTTCTTGTTAAATCAAACTCAGTTGTTAATTAATCAAAAGAATGAAGTATTTGAGATACGAGATCATATCCAGTGAAGATATTTATTAAAGATTAAAGCCAAATCAGAAAACTTGAATATTTTTGAAAAGAGCACATTTCGAGAGAAAAAAACCAGTTCACCCACCTTCTCTCTAAGGGTGAATAGGAGGAATCCAAACAACACGACTCAAAATCGACCTACTATCAAGGAACTTAAATGATTAAACACTGAGCTATTGTCTACTACAAATTGGATTCTCTATCAAAGCATACATAACCATGAGTCTAATTTCATCAAGAGTGACAAATCCTCAAACTTTCAGGACTACGCGACCTCAATACTTCATTATCAACAATAAACTTTCCACAAATTCAGTAAGTATTGTTTCATCAAGATGCATCGAGGATAAAACGGTAGTGATCCTTCAACAAATTCACGTAGGAGGATGCAAAAACCATTCAAGAGAAAAAAAAGAGAACTGTATCCAACAATAGAGATATTATTGGCATGCGATAAGAAAAGACTCGAAGATGTTCACATAAAATGAGAAGTACCAAAGGTTTTCTTCTGAGTGATTACAAAATTCTCATAAGCTTCAATTAATCACAAGTCCCTGGCTTTTTGTGGCGCAGGGGATGGATTGATACGACTCAAATATTTGATATATTTCATTGCAAATTTTGTGATTTATTTCATTATTTTTATGATAATACAGTTGTCAAAGATATATTTATTGGATTTTGCAGCCTGCATAGAAGATTACAATTAAGGAAGCAAAATGAATGACGTTAACGCAAAATGCCAAAACGTAGATATGACATAATACGCCACTGAGTGGCCTAATTACACCATTGAGTGGCATAATTATGTCATAGAGTGGCACAATTACGCCACAGATTAGAGAGGGTGGAGTAATTATGGCACTCTATGGTGTAATTACACGCCCTGTGGCATAACCATGCCAATTTTGGCATAGCTACACTGGGGCCTTGTCAAATTCAATTTGGAAAGATTTTAACGGTGATTTTGCCACGAAATATATAAGGAGATCTTATGGGATGATTAAGAGACTCTTAGACATTGTGGAGATTGCTTCTCTTGAGGTTTTAATGGAGTCTTGTTAACTCTACGATTTTCTCCAATTGTTTTTCTTGGAGAAGATTCTTATAGTTGTTTTCCTTGTGAGTTTGGAGAGATTGTGAAGACAGATTGAGTGCACTTGTATGAGGGAAGATCTACAGAAATCTTGTATTGAACGAAGAGGATCAGGTGTATTGTAAGGACCGCTTGGCTCGAGTTTGAATTTTCTGTACCTCTTGCATTGTATTCGTTTTTGTGCCCACAATAATAAATTTTTGTATTTTCATTTCTCATGCATCATAGTTAATCTTGCTTTCATACTCTTGTGAAGTAAAATATATGGATTTCTCATTATTTTATCTGATGTATTTTGTTTCCTAGATGTTTTTTCAGTGCTTAGATTTTCTATGTCGATGTGTTAACTTCTCGACCTTAAGTTATTTCTAATCAAACACAATAAAAGGTTAAAATAACTTGTGATCTGAGATTTCTAACATTCTGGAAGAATTAGTATGTTAACATACATTAGTCTAGTGGAATAGACATGTTGTCATTAAGAAATTGTAACCTAAATAAGGACTAGAGAATTTTTGACAACACTATATGGTTAAGCCTCCCTTAGCTGTAATATAATTTTCAACTCTTCCTATGACCTAAACATAGGCTAAGGAAGATTTTATCCCTGATTTTCAAAATTAACATGGGATTTCAATAAAAAAACATCAAGAAATCACTAGACTGATATCAAAGGAGTAAGACCCTTTTATATTTGAAAAACGTCACAAAACTTAGTTTAGTTTTTGCCTTGTAGGATTTTAAGACTTTTAACATTTGCGCATGTAGCACTCTAGATTCAAAGGTCTAGTAAATTAGAACTTCTTATGTTAGAATAATTTTACAAATTTTCAACATGGGATCAATACAAAGACTCATAATCCTTATATTGTTTGATCGACATGTATACTTGTGTGATTGACCGACTTGTTTCGTAGTAATTTTGGTCATCAAAATTTTGTTGTCGTTGTTTGAGAACCGAGTCAAAATTTTCAAACTTTACAAGAATCTAGTTGAATTGTTTAGAGACTTTAGTTTGAAATTTTCTTTCCTTTTCTATTTCTATTTTCTTTCTTTATTTTTGTGTTTCTATTTTTGAAAACCCCAATAAAAAAGTTTCAACACTCGAAACCATCTTAAACCTCGTAAGGAGTATGCCAACTCCTCGATAGTGGGAATTCACATGAGTATTAAATACTCTATAGTATAAGCCATTCATTTAAACTTATATCAGAGCTTATTTGAGGGTTTTATTTTTTAAGATAGTTCTAATGCTTTACAAGAGCCCAAATCATTAATGAATATAACAAGTTTTTGAGCAATTTATTTCTATTTGATATCCGAGCAAAAGCCTAGCCGCATCTCCCTCAACCAGACCGCCGCTCCTCCCTCCACCAGACCGCAACTTTGCCACCGCCATCACTAGCAGGCCGCCAGCTCCACTGCCCTGTCACTCACTTCTTTTCATATTGCGGCACCCTTCGTCTCTCTCTCTCTCTCTCTCTCTCTCTCTCGCCCGCACCTCTTTTTCTTCCAACCGGCCACCGCCATCAAGAAGATCTTGTCTGCCGGTTAAAGATGCCCTTGTGGGGATGGGTTGATACCCCAAGAATCTGGATGAATGGGTTGATATGAGGAGCATCTCGAATTTAGTGATGAGACAAATCAAAAACGGGTCAAGAAGAGGAAGGAAGTTGTGTGTGAGTTATGTGATCAATACTTGGATCATTGTAATTGAGGATGTCAAGAGACGGAGATAGTGCGGGAGGTAAAGAAAAGGAGCATCTACAGAAAATTGATCCTGAGATTCTGAAGGTATTAGTCAGGCTCATATAGCGAGCTATTGTCTCGACGGGAGCCACCACCTCAGCACACAATCCAACACAGTTGAAGCTAGATCTCCCTTATGTGGATGTGAAGCTTGATGGACCGGACATGTATGTGAGTTAGTTGCATTAGATTGAGGTTGTTCTATGAGGGAATAGACTGGAAGAATATATGATGGGAGACGAGACAAAGAGTGACAATACCGAGGGGTTGAGTGGAGGAACACACACGTCTTGTTTTATATCTGGTTACTCAACTAAGTGGTTCAGTCGATTGTCTCGTCAATAGATGACATTCAAAAGGTGAGGGACATATGGGTAAAGCTGAATAGGATATATATCAGGGATGAGAATCGCATGAGGGTGTTCCAGAATCAGTGTTAGATAGAGGCAATGATACAGGATGATCGATCGATTTGGAAGTACTCCACATATCTAGAGTGGTTGTGGCATACCTTGATCAATTCTTACTGATGTCGAACTGTGGTGATCTGGAGTGTAAGAATGGGGAGATTTTTGCATAGATGAGGACTATACAGTTTCTGACCCACCTAAACCTAGCCTTTGATCAGAGGAGATTAGTCCTCCTAGCTGGGTGAAGATACCTTCACTAGATGAGGTGATCGTTGTGATGATACAGGAGGAGAGTCACATGAAGGCTACACTCTGAGTCGGGTGAACTTCAAGGTACGCAATCAGGTTCGAGCTCAGACATGACATGTGTCCAGGGGAAAACTCACAAGTGCTAAAACTACAGTAAAGTAGGCCATCTAAACAAGGTGCATCCTAGGCCACCTAAGGAGAGAGAAACATGTGGAGGTGGACAGTTTGAAGGCCATGGGTGGTCGTGTTGGTAGAAGAGGAGGAAGAGGGGACTAAAGAGAAAATCTGATGGTAGCAAAAGACGAGAGAGAGATGGGTGTGGTATTTACTAAGGATCATGAGTTTCCAGAGATGTTGAAGAGGAAGAAAAAAGCAACAAGTGATGGAGCTAAGGATGCTTTCACCTCATCGTCATCAAAGGGTAATATTGTCACTTATGCTCACTTTGACAAAGGTACTCGTGATACACATGTTATTGCCTCTATTTCCACGAGATTATCAGAATGGATAATACATTTTGGGGCATCTCGATATGTGACAGGTACTGCCAAAGAGTTTTCTTCTTAAACTCAAGTAGCAGTTCCAAAGTGCATCCAGACTGTTGATAGTACATCTCATCCTATAGTTGATAAGGGTACAACGAGGTGTACTGATTATATAACTTTGTCCAATGTTTTGCATGTTTTTTCCTTTCCAGTGAACATTGTATCCAATATTGTCATCATTCTCCAACTAAAATGTGTTGTTTCATTTGATATTCCTATGATGATCTCCCAAGAGAAAGGGACGAATCAGGCACTTGGGATTGAAACTTAGCATAGTAGACCTTGGTACTTGGATAGAGAGGGGATGGAATCAACTTTGACATATATGATAGGGAGTGCTAAAGCAGGGGGATCTAGGAGTATGGAGGATGTGGTTGCTATATTTCAAATGCATGGGACACTATTATTTTAATTTATAGAGTCATTTGTATCCATCTTTGTATGAAAAGGCAAATACACAAAAACTTGTTTGTGATGCTTGTGAGTTTCACAAGCTTACTAGAAGCTCTTATATTAGCTTTGGGAATAAGAGTTCTTTTGTTTTTGATTTGAAACATTCTAATGTTTTAGGGCCTTGTTTTATGAGTTCAATGAATGATTATTGATATTATGTACCTTTTATTAAATGATTTTCTCGTGTAACTTGGTTGTATCCAATGACAAATAAGGGTGATGTGTTTTCTTTCTCTAAAGATTTCCACAAGGCAATCACGACACAATATGGTGCAACAACTATATTGAGGTTTGATAACGTGACAGAGTATACCAACAAGACGTTTAGGGAATACTGGTTAGTCCAAAGAGTATAACATCAAACCACATGTCCATGCACACATACACAAAACATAATAGCGAAGAGGGAATAATAGACACATACTAGAGGTAGCCTGAAGCATGATGATCAAGATGAATGCCTTAAAACACTTGTGAGTGCAAGTCGTTTTGATAGTTGCTATATTGATTAACAGAATGCCCTCAAGGGTGTTTGATTGGAACTCTTCTGATTAGATTTTGAAAGGAGATAATAGTGGATACTCCCATTGAAAGTATTTGGATGTGTATGTTTTATGAAAAAAAAAATAGACCATCAGTACGAAAGCTAGATCTCAGAATTGTGAAGTGTGTTTTCGTGGATTAGTTTCTTATCCAGAAGGGGTATGTTTATTAGAGCCCAATTAAGAACATATTGTTTGTTAGTATGGATGTGTTCTTTAAAGAATTTGAGTCATACAAAACACCTTGGAGGTGATCTTACCTTTTGGTGACCCACCAGATACTAGAGGTTTGAGGCAAGAGGTGGTAAGTAGTGATTGTGAGAGATTGATACATGTGAGAGCGATGTCTTGTTCTTTGATGAGGGATGAATTAGCTGAGAAGCCTAAAAATGAGATTGAACCCGGGGGTGGTGGGATTCAGGCTGAAAGGGAGTTAAGGATGTATACAAGGATATGATGAAGCAGAATGAGAGAACAGTTCCCGCAGTGTCACTCGCGTCAGCAAGTTGTTTGTCACGGCTGCCTCGACTTTTGAGACACCTACTCCATCCATCTCAAACTCAAAATACATAGGTGATATGATTCTGATTCTTTTTTACTTCCAACCTCATGACTTTAAAGAGGACCTCTCGCAGCAATGCAGAACATTCTCCTGATTGTTTTGAGTGGAAATATGACATTGCTTAATTTGTTTCATGCACTAACATATCATCTGTACATAAAACATTCATTGCATCTTTGGACAATGTCTTTATACTCAAGTGTTGACAAATAGCTAAAGAGGATGAAGGCGGCCATGCATGAAGAGCTTAGTTCTCTTGATAAAAACCAAACATGGGAGATAGTACCACTATTAGCGAGAAAAAAATAGTTGGGTGCAAGTGGATTTTCACAGTAAAACAAAAGTCATAAGATAAAGAAGGGTGTTACAAGGCATGATTAGTGGTAAAATAGTATAATCAAATATATGACATTGACTATGACGAAACCTTTAAACCAGCAACGAAGAAAAGCACAGTGAAGACACTGGTTTCTCTAGTAGTGAATTGTCAGTGGAGGTTACACCAACTCGATGCGAAGAATGTATTTCTTCATAGTGGACCAGAAGAGATGGTCTTATCTCTGAGGAAGTATGTCTGAATCTCCTCATAGAAACAAACATTCTGGGATGCAAGCCTGCAGTCCCTCTAATTGATCAAAATGTCAAGTCGAGTGTAGAGGCAGAAGAGCCAGTTAAACGTGAGAGATACCAAAGATTAGTGAGTCTTCTTATCTATTTGAGTTGTACTCATCTTGACATCTCATTTGCAGTGAGCATGGTTAAACGCTACGTGCATGATCCAAGAAAGAGTCATATGGACGTGGTGTATCAAGTTCTAATATATGTGAAGAGTGCTCCGGGAAAGAGTTTAATATTCAAGAAGAATGGACATAAAAGCATTGAGGGTTTTTGTAACTCTGCTAGGCGAGTTGTGCGGATGATAGAAGGTCCACATCAGGATAATACTACAGGGGACAACTTGGTCTCTTGGATGAGCAAGAAACATTCAGTAGTAACAAGGTCAACAGCAGAGGTAGATTACAAGGTTATGGCCTTAGAAGTTGCCGAGATAATGTGACTGAAAACCTTGTTGGTAGAGTTCAAGGTGGACAAAGAGCTCAAATGAAGTTATGGTTCAGCAATCAACATTGCCAACAACCTGGTGCAACACGTTAAAACAAAAAATGTAGACATTGATAGGTTCTTCATCAAGAAAAAAGCTTCATAATGAAATGCTGGAGCTAGGCCATGTAGCCACTAGAGAGCAAGTGACTAACTGCCGCATCAAAAAACTTAGCTCATTAAACTTGTCTAGATTATGTGACAAGATGGGCTTGTGAATATCGTTTGTCCATCTTTAGAGAGAGTGTTGAGATTTGTATCCATTTGAGGGTCCTATTTGTAAATAGGAAATATAGAAAATGCCTAGGATTTTTTTTTTTTTAATAGTTGTAATGCTCTATAAGAGGCCAAGTCATTAATGAATAGAAAAAAAATACTAAAGTTCTTCAAAAGCTATCCTAGTTAAAACAGCAAATATATCTATCATGAAGTGATAACGTTATCCTTCACAGAAAAGAAATAATCTGCAATAGAAAACAGACGAGTTCCTACTAGAATATTGAGTTAATTCTTAGTCCTCAATCCACAAGCTCAAGTTTTAGCCTGGTTACAAAATTTTAAGGTGCCATCAGTTAACGAGGCCTGTATTTTGAACCCATTTGGCTTCTATCATAATAAAATGGGGGCATTTACATACATACCAAGCAAATCTACAGCCTAAACTGTTTTTTACATTTGTTCCACCCAAATCTTTCATATCACATCAAGAGTAGGGCCATTTTAACTGTTAACAAGTGAAATACAACTTTTCATGCATACGCAAAGTGGCATGAATGTAAATTAAAGTTTAGATATTAGATATGTAAATACATAGGATTTGAGGGATAAGTATGCAAATCTTCCTGATAAAAAAACAAGCTTATGCTGTGAATTTTCCAGCCAAAAACTGTTGTGTTGGTTTCCATTGCAAGCACACATGGGATTGTAAGGTGACAAGTCAAGATTATGGTCAACTCTAAGGCATAAGCACAAAAATAAACCCTGAGCTTTAAATTTGACTCTTTACCAATGGAGCAGATATATCAAATATAATCTGTGCATTAATCTTATAAAAGCAATAGGAGCATGCTTTCTCATATGTTGCATCATGTAGATTATTTTTTTCAATGAAATCAAATATCTCTATCTTCATTAAATGAAAAAGAAATAAGAAAAATAAGATTAACCGTCAGAAGTACACGACCTCCTCCTGATTCTAATTTTGTGAATATTAAATACAAAAGGAGACTTACCTCAGCATATTATCCAAGGGCATTCTCATACTGATTGTTGGCAGCATATAATTCAGCACATGCCTCCAATACTAAGTTTTAGTTGCATGACTATTATAATTAGTCGTCAAGATTTTTTCCTTCGATGAGCTTCTCCAACGCATCAGAGGAGAGGCCGATCATTTCAAGAGACTTCTCCCACACTGCCTGGGAGGTTTCGAGATTGTGAGCTTCTTCTGAAGCATTTGCTGGCCGACAATCATGTGAGATGTAGGGGCAAACAAGCCACTCATCATCTTTCAGCATTGCGCAATAATCAGAAATTTGAGGATCAGTTGTGGCAAAAAGGGTGCTTCTTGAACCTGCACTTTTCAAAAAAAATAATAAAATTCATTGATTTCGTCGTTAAAGATGAGACTATGAGCTCACAGGATGAGGGAATATGAAAAAACTGACCTTCCCGGGCATTAAAAATGAAATAGGGAATCAAATGATATCCTGCAACCAAAACTTTAGGAAGATCCCTCGCCTATGTTTAGAGACACATGAATTAGCTAGTACAGCCAATATAAAAAAAGAAGTGTGGCCAAGTGAAAAGNCCGACAATCATGTGAGATGTAGGGGCAAACAAGCCACTCATCATCTTTCAGCATTGCGCAATAATCAGAAATCTGAGGGTCAGTTGTGGCAAAAAGGGTGCTTCTTGAACCTGCATTTTTCAAAAAAATTAATAAACTTCATTGGTTTTGTCGTTAAAGATGAGGCTATGAGCTCACAGGATGAGGGAATATGAAAAAACTGACCTTCCTGGGCATTAAAAATGAAATAGGGAATCAAATGATATCCTGCAACCAAAACTTTAGGAAGATCCCTCGCCTACGTTTAGAGATACATGAATTAGCTAGTACAGCCAATATAAAAAAAGAAGTGTGGCCAAGTGAAAAGAAAAAAAGGCTGAATGATAAATAAAAGGATTCTCTAAATTGATCCTTCAAAGTGAATGGGGTAAATTTCTGGATGTAATACATTCCTTAGGGCATAGTTCTCCGCACCACATGAAACACACTTAATATATGTGTGTGTGTATTTATTTATTTATTTATTTTTCATATCAAAAGTTTATGCGGATGAGTTAAGAGAATGGGCTTCATATCGGTGTCCCCTTTAGGCACAAGCATCAAAATAATACCATTTTAAATGCAAATTTAACTGGAAGTAAAGCATTACTCAATATAATGAGAATAATGGGGTTAAAACTTTTTTTTAGAACTTGTTTATTCGTTTACTCTCTAGACTGGCATTCAAATAAGTTTTCCCCAGAAGTGCCGAGCTTCCTAGAGCCACAAATCATATTGGAAAAGCACTACAACATACATCTAGAGTACAGTACAGGTTTAATAGAATAAAGTTACCGGGAGGACTTACAACATTAGTGTGGACTATTCCAGGAGAAACACAGATAACATTAATACCAGCTTCAGCCGGTAATCTCTTTTGAAGTATGCTGCTAAACTTTATCTGTCATCCAAAAATTTATTCTCACTTCAAATTTAAAAATATTAATAAGTATAGAAAAAAAACTTTAGCATTCCTAAACTTTCTAACTCTAGCTACAAATTAATTTATGTGAACCACATGGTATACCTTCAATACATATGACAGGAAATAAGTATGCGGCCTGACTTTAAGAGATTGCTCAAGTACATAAATGAAGACTAAGTACATAAATGAAAAATACTTGGTTTTCAAACACAAAATAATTGGGATTTTTTTTTAATTTTCTCTAACATAAAAAAATTCAAGCCTTCTAGTTTTTACCCACATGGTGATCCGCATAAGGGGTAACAACTTTGTTAAAGGCAGGGAACAGAAGAGAATTCATTAGTTAACAATTAACACTATTATCTTATTGATGTGATACACATAAATTTTTAATAAGGAAATAAACAAAATAGCATGTTTAACACAATGTTGGGTACTAAGAAGGTTTCAACGAAAAGGTTAATGTTGAATAAATCAAAATGCTAGAATCAATTTGAGATTCAATTAAAACGGTTCACTGAGAGAGAAATGTTATAACTAAAATAGATTGAGATACTATAGGTTCCTATGGAGTAACAAATTGGCTGGTCAAAGAATATTTCAACAGAACAATAAGGTTAAGGTTTTTTAATGGGGACAAAAGGAAAAACCCTTTTCTTTTGATTTTATTTTCTTTAGGTGGGGAGGGGTAATGTAAAATGTCTTAAGAGTTTAGAGTCTCACTAATGCGACTCTAAGAAAGTATGTATTAAAGTCCAAATTTGCAGCCCATTAACTCTCAAGGAAAGTTTTGTTTCTCTGTTGCAAAAAGAGAAAACACTTTAACTTGCCCCAAACAATGATTTAAATGTAATAAAAATCTGAAATATGCAACAAAATTGAAAATTGAATGAATCTTATGCAATAATTATAATTAATACTGCAAAAGGAAAACCATACTATAGCAAACTTGACCAAATTCCAACAATACAAATAAACCAAAAGCTCAAAAAATAAAAAGGAAAAAAGAAAAAAGAAAAATCATCAAAGTATTAATCCAGGCTCATGAAAGTTTAATGAGAAAGTTTCCTCCGAAAGTAATCATCAAGACTTACAATGCACACAAAAACTAATCCAGCTAGTACAAAAATGTATGGCAGAAAATTGAAATTTTTATTAAGCCAATTCTGAGATGTACATGCCTAGAGACAAAATCTATTAGCAAAACTAGACCTCAATCAAGAAAGTTTCAAACCAATCTAAGAACCATGCTTAAGAAACAGAAAAAAAAGGTTTCCAATCCACATAAAGTCCAAAACAGTAATTTATCGATTTTTCTTATAGTACAATATTAGAATTAAGATAAAAGATTCAGCGTGTGTTAGAGTGCATTTAGAATGAAAACAATCTGTAGTTGAACTCTATGGTAATGGGAAAGACATAGATAAAAGCATACAATAGGGATCATACCTTTGCAACATAGCAAAATTAGAAAGAAAATAAAGCAGCCAAAGTCCAGGTACAGTGAAATGTCAAGTCCCAATAACAATAAGAAATACAGCACTAGCCAAATGCACAATCAGACCAAATCAGTGTCAATAGGGAAATCAAACTTCACAACTCCAAAAAAAAAAAAAAAAAGAACTTAAATCATCAAGATACTAAAAGTAAACCTAAATAAAAATTTGCACGCATACAGTGATGAGTATGGACTTCAGATATGCAAAATTCTGCCCACATTGAAAAAAAATTGATTAATGAATAAAGTATTTGATAATTGTCGAGCAAATCTAGGCATAACTGTGTTTCCAGAAAAATAATTCATGAAATCACAAGTCTATCACATCAATGCATAAAAACGTATGGAATTATAAGTAAACAGTTAATTCTTAATGTATTCCATATAAAACATAATTACTTCATCCTAAATACTTTCATCGGTTTCATAAGCTTCACACACCCAATTTAAGATTATATTTTGGAATCAGAACTCTAATTTCAACAATTAGAAATAATTTTAAAGGTTAAATTAAACACTATGTAGGATATATTGGTTATTTTATAGAGCCTTATATCTACAGCTAGAGATTACAAACAATTGAAGGTTTTGCAGTATAAAAGAACAAACAAGCAAGCAGATTATATACTAAATGGCCAACGGATAAAAAAATTATCGACAATAATGGTTGCCTTTGAATCACTTGTTGTTACGCAGTGCAACTATCACTTGCTCCAACACACATCCAAACAAAATGAAAAATATCTAATAAAGACATCAACCTATGGAGGGGAATCCATCAATAAGAAGATGAACGTAGAAGAAAACAAGAAAAAAATGGAAGATCATTTGGTAGAGGCAAGGTTGGAGCTAACATAAAACAATTAAAGCTATCATAACGGGCAATTAGTTGAGCATCTAAAAACAAATTTCAAAATTTATGATCATTCTGCTACGTAAGAAAATTAAATTTGTTCATTTTAACGTCCTTGCATGTTTTAGTATGGTGGAATTCAAAATCTACAATCTAAGGTTAGAATTTAAAAGATTAATGAATGTTGAATTATATCCTAATAGACATGGAAAAAGCTACGTATGGTGGCAAAATTTGAAGCAGGATAATGACAAAATGTGTAAAAATACAAAATCGAATTTAGAAGTTAGAAAGTTGCTTTTGAAGTTTTATTGCATGGGAAGTCTTATATTGATGAAATATAAAAGCATTCACACAGCCGCAAATTTTCCCAATTGCTAAAATTCTTAAAGCTAGCACAAAAGCCATGCAGTTTGAGTAAGAAAAGGAGGATACTTTCCCCAAAACAAAAAGCTCAACTTGCACATATTAAGGAAAAGATTAAAGGTTCAACTGTAAAGGAGCAAAACACCAACAAACCACTATGCCGCCACTGCAACAAGTCAGAGCACAAGCTCAAAGATTACAACAATAACAACAACAACAAAACTTTATCCCACTAAGTGGAGTCGGCTATATAATCCTTTTTATGCATTGTGTCCTATTGAGTGTCATATTTTCATTTAATTTTAATAAATTAAGACTAGTTTTAATACAACATGTCCGACTTTTTTTAGGTCTACCTCTACCTCCTTCAACATAAGTCGAATTTAAAACATCTACTCTCCTAACGGGATCTTCAGAAAGTCGAAATTTAATGTTATCAAAAAGTTTAAGACTCTTTCTAATCTTGCCTACCACTGGAACTAGCACAACCCTATCACAGATATATTCGTTTCGCATTTTATCTCTAAGTGTATAGTCATTCATCCACCTAAGAATTATCACAAAACTTAGTTTTATGCGTCGCTTTTGTGGGCCAACATTCTGCACTATAAAGCATTGCAGGTCTCATCACCATCATATAAAATTTTCCTTAAAGTCTAAGAAATACTTTTCTATCACACAATAGGCCCAATGCATTCCTCCACTTTAACCATCCAACTTGAATTATACTAATAACATCCCCATCTATATCACAATTGCATTGAACAATAGACCAAAGATATCAAAAACATTCACTTATTTTAATAACTTGATCACTCATAGTTATAATCTTGCAACTGGATCTACTACTACTAAAATTATATTCCATGCATCTAGATTTTGGATCTACCACAAAGCTTAAATAATGCAAAAATTAAAATTCAAATAAAAACCAAAAAAGGTAAGATAGAAAAAAATTTGCCAATATAACTTTAGAATAAGTAATTAAAATAAGAGTAACAAACGTAGATCCAAAACTATCCTCGAGCTTGTAGGTACATGTCAATGCCAAAACTAGGGAAAAGCTTTTCCACCTAAAATTTAGGTGAAACCTATGCTCAACCNCCAAAACAACTCTACAGCATTGCTGGGAGGAAAGAACCCGTACCTTTCAAACCCAAATCACATCAAAACTAATTCTTATCTTCCTTTGGATTAAATAGAACGAGGTTCAGCTAAGCTCTAAGTTATAGAGCAGTTATGCTACCACGTGGCACTATCAGGACCGCTTATTATTCTGAGTAGCCATTATTTCTAGATTTTTACATAAAAATTAGATTTTTCTCCTTAAAGTTTAGGGAGATCATGATACATGTCACATAATTTTTATGTAATATCTAAAATTTAATGTGCAACTATGATGATAAAAATATATAAGACTATAAATTGTAATGTAATTAGCTTGATAATTTAGATATATTAGAGAACCAAAATACAAGACTGATTAATTTTGCATAGGCTTGTGAAAATTTTCATATAAAATTCAAATCTCCTAAGATTATTAGTAAACAAAATAAAGAGAGATTGTAAATAAAAAATAATAAAAAAAAACTTTGTGAAGATAATTCGTTCATGTCTAGGGGTGTAAGCGAACCGAACACGAACGAACAGAGCTTGTGTTGGTGTTTGGTTCGTTTGAAATTTAGTTTGTTTGAAATAAGCTCGTGTTTGAAATTGTTCGTGAAGTCAATGTTCATGTTCGTTTCTTAACGAACGAGCCGAACACGAG
>JXCR01148589.1:214677-257316 GCA_002079205.1 Phalaenopsis hybrid cultivar | reverse complement strand
ATATATATATATCTATACATATATATATGTATATATATGTATATATATATATATATATATATGTATATATATATATACATATATATATATGTATATATATATATATATATATATATATATATATATATATATATATATATATATATATAGATTTAATGGCTTCTTGATCTTCTGATGATGATGAGTTCATACAATTTAATGACTGTGCATAATTATTTGTGATCCCACCATCATATCACAACCCAATCTCTCTCTCTCTCTCTCTACCCTAAAACTGTAGCTCCCACCCTATTAAAGTTTCATGGCTGTCATTTAGGTTGCCAGGCAGCATTGTTAATGAATGACTTTGCCCCACAACAACCTACTTTTCACTGGTAGCTATGAGGAGCTTGGTGGGGAATTCAGTTCATATTAATGCCATTCTTAACCAGTTTATGTTTTTGCCCATCTTCACCATTGCTCTCTCATGCTGTCTCACTTACACCTAGCACTTCTGCACCACCATCAAAGATGGACAATTTCCTAAAATTTATTTATCAAAGAAAACCATGGGAAATTTTTTTTTTTTTGGCCGTATGCTTTTATAAGAAATGGTGTATTCAATCAAAATTTTCAATCCATTGTATAATGATTTGATAGACTGCATAAAGAAAATCTGTGACCCTTAAAGTCTGAATATATATCATATGTTGTGTTATGACTTTAACAGTAATAAATATTTTAGATCTATTTGAGCTTANAAATGGTGTATTCAATCAAAATTTTCAATCCATTGTATAATGATTTGATAGACTGCATAAAGAAAATCTGTGGCCCTTAAAGTCTGAATATATATCATATGTTGTGTTATGACTTTAATAGTAATAAATATTTTAAATCTATTTGAGCTTGGACCCAGTGAAGTTGCTAGCTTCCACATTATTTTAGTCGGTTTTATCTTAATTAGTTCCAGTTTATTACAGCACTTTACATAAATAATTAATGGGAAGTGAATGCCATGCACATTGTGGGGCTTTGAAAGTAAAGTAGATTAATTTTGAGAATTATCATGATTTTGAGCAACATGTTTTCTCAAGTACTCTTAAGGATTTTTTTTTTTTTTTAGTGTTGAACTCAAATTTGTCCTGTGAGTATGCCCGGAAATCGGAGCGGTAAAATCTTGAGGGAGGGTTTATAGAGAGAGAGTTGAGAGGGAGAAACAATGTAAGATCGTACACAAAATTGCCTCGTAAAGGCGAACTGGGGTGTTTAGAGATGAGAGAGATCTTCGTACAAAATTTATCTAGAGATGATTCTAAAGAGGCCAAAGCCTAGAGAGGCAAAAAAAACCCCTAATACATGCAATGATCCCCCTATTTATAGAAGATGGAGGGACAAAGTGTAAAGTTATATGTTTTTCCCTACTTTCATAGAAGCATTACAAGATATTATTATCTTTTGTTGTGCATTTTTATATTTATAATTGATCTTTGGCAACTTTGTGTGCCTGGACCTTGTGAGCGGTAGGTCCTCGAGTGGGTCGACCGAGTTGTCGTTAGTCAGTTATTTTGCCTAGATGCCGGTCGGCCATTGTTAGGGGTGTAAACGAGTCGAGCATAAGCAAGCCGAGAATCTACTTGTTAAAAAATATCATTGTTCATGTTCGGCTTGTTTATATATCGAGTGCAAAAATTTTGTTTGTGTCCGGTTCTTTAGGGAGTCAAACAGAAGTTGTTCGTGAACAAAGAGTCATTTTAACATCTCTAATCATGCACTCGTAGGATATCAAGGGTAGGTGCANGTTTTGATACGACATGTTAGCCCCCAGATGGAGGGAGAAGAGGGAACTCTAGAGTGAGAGCTAGTATCTTTTATGTCTAGTCGGTCTTAAAGACTATTCAATCTATAGAGTAACCAATGNTTGTCTTGTGGCGGTAAAATCTTGAGGGAGGGTTTATAGAGAGAGAGTTGAGAGGGAGAAAGAATGTAAGAGCGTACACAGAATTGTCCCGTAAAGGCGAATTGGGGTATTCGGAGGCTCTGTGACCCATTTTATATGTTATAACTGGGGATTACAAGAGAGATGACAGAGAGAGATCTTCGTGCAAAATTTATCTAGAGAGATTCTGAAGAGGCCAAAGCCTAGAGAGGCAAAAAAAAATAATAATAAACCCCATTATACATGCAATGATCCCCCTATTTATAGAAGATGAAGGGACAAAATGTAAAGTTATATGTTTTCCCCTGCTTTCATAGAAGCATTACATAATAATATTATCTTTTGTTGTGCATTTTTATATTTATAATTAATCTTTGGCAACTTTGTGTGCCTGGAATCGGCAGGTCCTCGAGTGGGTCGACCGAGTTGTCGTCAGTCAGCTATTTTGCCTAGATGTCGGTTGGTCATTGTTAGGGGTGTAAGCGAGACGAGCATAACAAAGCTGAGGATCGACTTGTTAAAAAATATCATTGTTCGTGTTCGGCTTGTTTATATATCGAGTGCAAAAAATTTGTTTGTGTCCTGCTCTTTAGGGAGTTGAACAGGAGTTGTTTGTGAACAAATAGTCCNATATATATATATATATATATGATAAATGCCGTATATTATTGCATTAAATCTTTCATTAAATACTGTATATTTTTCATTAAATGTCGTATTCAATCATTCAAATATAAATCTTTCAAGATCTGAGGTGGACTTATATCAACCAACAAGAACAAAAATATTACACTATTTGATTATTATTATTACACTGTAAAATTTTGGTGATTTCTCTAGCCTACGTTATAGGTATTAAAATAAGAGTTTTTGCGTTGATTAGTAATATCATTCATTGACCCTACATAAGTACTACTAGGATCCACAAACTATTCATAGGAAATCTCTTTTTTTTCTAGTGAACTTGGTGTTAGATTTAAGCTTAAATTGTCTAGCTTCCTCGATATAGTTGTTTCTTGTGAAGTTCGAATATAACACATCGATATCATGGATACTGGCTACCTTCCTAAGGTTCACTTTCTCATTAAGGTCATTTAAAAATATTAGTAGCAATCCATTCCATTAAAGCATAGGCCTCCTCAAAGGGTTTAAACATTAAAACTCTCTTGCTGCAAAATCTATGATATACCTCAAAGATCCTACCAGTTTGTTTTAAAATATTTGTATGATTAACCAATCAAGTAGGGTATGGTATAAACAATTTTTAAGCATCTCTTTGAATATCTCATTTACTTCATTTATAAACTCACCATTTAATTGGGCAAAGGACGTGATATCATTCATAAGATTAGCAATTTTGGATGGATGAAAATAATAAGCTAGGAATATTTGGGCAAGTTCTTTCCATGTTGTGATTGAATCAGGAAATAAGGAGTTTAGCCAAATCTTTGTCTTTTATCTTAAGAAAAATGAGAAAAATCCAAGTCTTATAGTGTCATCAAAGACATCATTATATTTAAATGTTGTTCAAATTTTTAAGAACTAGCAATGCGGAAGTTATGATCTTCTACAGGTGACCCCCAAATTGGGAATTTGGACCATTTAAATGATTGAAGGTTTAAGTTTGAAGGTATTAGCATTATGGTAGGTTTGTTAATGCTTTGGCGCACTCCATCTGCCAAGGGGTTAAGAGTCTCTAAGTCATCTAAGGTGAAAATTCTCATCCTGAGGGTTTGTCATTACTGAATTTTTTTTGTATGATTTTTCAAATTTTTATCTATCTTTTTTTTTTAATTTAAGAGTCAAATTGCACTAAGTTAACTATTCCACTCATACACATGCAAATCTATGACTAATACGTGAGTGACCATAAATTAGTTGACAATATAGATCCAAAAACACTATCAGCAAAAATAAAATAAAAAATAGAATTCATGAAAAAAGTAAAAAACAAAAGTCACATGAAGTACGATTTTCTTAATAACATGAAAAATAGTAACAAAAATTGTAAAAATAACCAAAACATGTTTCAAGTCTAAATTCTATAGATTCGACTAAAACTCTCATAAAATTAAAATTTAATATCGCTCCGCAGTAACAATACCAAAAACATAATCCTGGTAGTGAAGCACACGACAACCACATAAGTATACAAGTGGCTCAAGTGATATACAAATTTGAGTCATTGTATCAATCGCATATAAAACTTTGTTGTCTTTCATAATAAGCTAAGTTCTAGTTTTTCAGTCCTAAGTTTAGCTTAAAAGTTTGAATTTTTTTGTGAGTTTTTACAGTATTTAATCCTAAATTGTAAAAAGTAAAATCCTACATAATGAGATTAGGGTTTTTCTGACTATGAAAAAAAATTATAAAATTGTGAATTAAATAGTGTGAATCCTTTATATTTTTTCAATTAATTTCCAAGTAGTATTATCAACCAAGGATAAATCCTCCTCACTCTATTCTAAGGGAATAAAAAGCATTGAAAACTCATATGACAGTTAAGTTGGCTTAATCATGCAAATATTCTCATGAATCATCAAGTTTCTTATTTATGTTGCAATCTCCTACTAACAATATTCCAATTCCACTAGGTTATTGCGTGTAATCTTACATGTTCATCTAGGCGACAACCAAAAGAACTAAATAACAATAATTTTAATTTTTCAATTGGCCGGATTGAAAGTAAAATAAAATCGAAAGGATAACACAATAACTGATATAAATCAATAAATAATATAGATAAATCTCATGGATAGAATATGATTCGTCTCATTATCAAATCATAGAATTATAAAAACACTTGGATAATAGACATGATGGAAGAAAACATAAAGAAATCCATTGAAATCATAAAATCAGTGTTTAAAAGTACAGAACAATCAAACCTGATTTATTTCTCCTTGAATTACACATCAATCCTCTCCTTACAATGAAATCCTCCTATGCTTTGATCTCTCACATACAAGTACTTATGTGTCTTCACTAATCTTCCAAGTCTCTTACAAAATCACACCCTCACACACACACACACATTGAACAAAAATGGTCAAAAAGCGTAGAGAAATTGATATACAACCCTTGTATCTTTAGAATCGGATGTGAAACGACGCTAATAATGTGAAACAAACTGAATGAAGTGTCACAAACCATAATCCCATGCATATGGGTGTTGGAGCACATTATTTCAAGCACTTAAGCTCCCAATACCGACTATAGAGCACCTGGGGTTCTGTTTTCATGCGCCTAGGCGCCCAGACTGGTGAGTGGGCACCAGTTCAATACTTTGGCACTCCATTTCAACTCCTTTGCTCCCTAAGATGTCTAATCACTTGTACACAGTATAAAATATTAAAATATTCACATAAAACATAAAAATGACACAAATAAAGATAAAAACAACATAGAAACATCACGAACATTTGATGCTCAACAATATAGAGAATGAATTCTCCTCATTTGCTTGTGATTTTTTCTATCTTGAATTTTTATGTAAAATCTATGATCATTTATTTCATTATTCCTCGTATTAATTTTATAATAATATCACTTTTAGATGTAAAGACAAACTACAATATAAATTGTACTTTTTATAAGTGCTCATGATTGCTGAAGGGGAGCAGTGAATTCAAAGAAACATTTTTTCAGTTATGAAATTATATCCGAGTTAGGAATCTAACTCAAATAATTTAAAATAGAATTGATTAATTGTTTGACTTGGAAGAATAAACTTTGAACTGAACGAGTTGACCAAGAAGTCATGNATTAATTAATTAATTAATATAGAGAACAATCTGATTGGATATGTTAGGTCGAGTTTGGCTCACCCAATTGTGGTCGGACGATCCTTACTGTTTTGGTAAGATTTGTTGAATTTGGCTTAGGATTTATACAGTTATATAACCAGTTTTTTTTTTCCTTCGCGCTTTCAAGGATTATCAAGAAGGGGGATGAATTTGAATTTAAATCAAATAAGTAATATAGGCTCTATAGCACAAAATCGAGCCGAGCACGAGCTAATTAGAACAAAATTTGAATTTGACTATACCCGAAAATGATTAGGCGAGCTATTTCGAACACGAGTTCATTTCAAACATATAAAAATTTGAACGAGCCGAATACGAACGAGCTCTAAGCCCACTCATGTTTGGCTCGTTTGCACCCCCTAATTAAACAAGAACTTTCCAATTTTTCGTCCCAGCCAGATGAGTATGATAAACGTAATTGACACCTAAGAAAATGATAAGGGGCATTTACATACATAACACACAATTCTTCGGTATTTACTTGTCTCACACTTGAATTTTCGTACTTACACAGCACCCAAATCGTTAACATTGCATAAAAAATAATACTATTGCCATTTTTAAAAATCAAATACATTTTCTTATGCATAACTTTAAAGCACCAAAGTGTTACGAGTGTAAATATGAAAGCTTAGGCATGAAATATGTAAATACATAAGATTTGTGTGCTACTTAAAAATTTCCCAGAAGATTATCTATGTTGGTTAAATTTAAGGAAGAGGAGAGACATAAATCAAGGGCATTTACCCAATTTGTATGTATTATATATCTAATATCTTTAACTTTTCACATTTATACAACGCAAAACTTTCATATCACATAAAAAAATATTATTATTTGAAAAAATAAATTTCAATGTAAATACATAGAATTTGGCAATTTCTATGTGAATCCCTGCCAAAAAATAACTTATAGAAAGAGAACTGGTAAATATCTCCATAATAAAAACTCTCAGTTTCCTTCATATCTCATTCATTCAACATAAAATATAAATTAAAATAAACTAAATGTTTAGAACCCGGTTAGGGCAACTCGACTAAGGTATTTGGTTTCTGCAATGTTGCAGCTTATCCAAATAATATGATAATAATTTGTGTTATATGTGAACTGAACCCTGCAGCCTGCATTTCTTTGCATATGTATTACCCCGGTGGCCCTCTCGATCTCTTGGCTCCGTCTCTCGTGTTTCTTCTGCCCTAGGTACCTCTCTGTCTCTCTCAATCTTTCCCGCGAACCCTAGGTCCCTCTCTCTCTCTCTCTCTCTCTCTCTCTCTCTCTCTCTCTCTCCTCTCTTCTCTCTCGCGCTTCTCTCGAGCCTCTCGCACGCCTCTATTTGCTGGTTGTCTTTCCCCTCTTCCTCTTCCCTCTGATCTTCGATTAACGTGCTTTGTACGTAATTTGTATGCTCATTTTCGATGGAATGTCTTTCCCTTTTTAATTTTTGATTTTCTCACTTGCAGTTTGTTGTGAGAAGTTTGTGATATTTGTGATTTGTGACTTTCTGATTTCTCATTCGCGATTTGCAATTTGAATTTTGCAAAAAAAATGAAAAAAGGGGAATTGTGTTCTTATCTCCACTGATTTTTTGAGTAGAAATCTGGAGAAGGGATGAAAGAGTGTGCTTGATTTGTAGATAGCAATGTTTCGAGTGTCATGTATGTAGTCAGATGAAATGTTGAATATGAGATGAACCTTCTATCATTGCCTCCACTGATTTTTGAGTGCGAGTTTGAAAAATGGATGAAATAGGATGCTTGATCTGTACATAACATTGTTTCGGGTGCCATGTATGTAATTGCCTCAATTCAAATTCACATACAATTTATATTTTTTCTGTTTGAGTGAGAATCTGAAAAATGAATGAAAGATGATACTTAATTTGTAGATAGCAATGTTTCAGGTGCCATGTATGTAATTAACTCAAATGAAAAATATGGGATGGGGTTTTATCACTACTTTTGATGTTTGAGTGAGAATTTGAAAAATGGATGAAATGAGGTGCTTGATTTGTACATAACATTGTTTCAGGGGCTTTGTATGTAATTGCCTCAATTCAAAATTATGGAATGTTTTTATCTTTGATGTTTGAGCGAGAATTTGAAAAATGGATGAAAGAGGGTACTTAATTTTTAGATAGCGACGTTTCGGATGCCCTGTATGTAATTGCCTCAAATGAAAAATATGAGTGGGGTTTTATCACTACCATTGATGTTTGAGTGAGAATTTGAAAAATGGATGAAATAGGGTGTTTGATTTGTAGATGGCAATTTGTGTAAATTACATACCTCAAAACCAATGCATTTACGCTTGACATGATCAAACCTTTCATGTTGCTAGTTAGTGGTCTAGAGGTGGTTGTGTGTGGTTTGGAGGAGGTGATGTGAACTACGGATGTGATAGTTTTGAGGGTGATTGGAGGGAGAGTTAATTTTTATGATATTATCATTTATAATGGTTGTTGAAGACATTCAATATTTATTATATCATAATTTTATAGTATTCATGTTTATTTATATTCCTCATGTATTTGATATTTAGTGTTTTAGTTTTTTTTTTTGCGCAATTTGGTTGTTTTTTTTTTTCTTTTTGCATTTCTTATTTATTTTTTTTAGGTGGGTTTTGGATGTATATGATGAGATGTTTGGCCTTATTGGTTCGTCTGAATCGTCTGTATGTGGCTATTGGTTAGTGTCACATGTGAAATTCTAATGAAGGTAACAAAGTTTCTGTTTTTTTTCGGTGCTACGGGTTTTGAAGTTCATTATGATGGTCTTTGTTTGGTAATATGTATATGTGACACACACGAACTTGGTATTACACGGGTTAAAAACAACTAATAACACTTTTTTATAAGTTATATTATCTTCTTGTAATGACAGATTCATCGATTTATATATTGAGTTCTCTGATACCTTACAGCTGCACAAAACTCTAATTAATTATTTATGTTGTTAATTTTTACGTGTGTTATAATTAATGTTATGTTTTTTTAAGCAATCAGGAAAGATGAGCTCGAGAAATGACACTGCTACTGTAAACTTCAAAGTTCCTTGTTAACTTTAAGTCAGCTACATAGCTATGAGAAATTGTTTTACATGAGCCTAAGAATAGGGCTGTCAAAACGACTCGTTGTTCGCGAACAGCTTGTGTTCGACTCGTTAATTTCATTTGATAAGTTAACAAGCCGAACACAAATTAAGATGTGTTCGTTCGTGTTCGACTCGTTTTGACTCGAAATACTACTCATCAAGTTTATATATATATATATATATATATTAAGTATTATTTTAAAAAAATTTAATTGACTACAAGGCTACAAAGATTTATAATCAATTAAAATATTGATTAAGAAAATAAAATAAAAATTATTAAATTAGATTCAAATGATGTTTTAATATAAATAATACTTTTTAAATTTTGCTCAAACTTTTATTGTCTTATGGCTACATGATTAAAGTTGTTAAAATGACTCTTTGTTCGTGAACAACTCGTGTTGAGCTCGTTAAGCAAACGAGCCGAACACGAACACACTTTTTGAGCTCGAAATATAAACGAGTTCACTCGTGTTCGACTCGTTTACACCCCTACCTAAGAAGAATCACAGAAAACTATGACTATTTTCGGTTGGCAGATAGACTGGAAGATTCTACCGTCGGGACTGATTGGGCTTGGAGAGGTGTCATACATCGTCTACATTTTAAAACTAATATTATTATATTATTAATTGTTGTTTTAGTAATTTTTTCTTTTTTAAAATTTTAGTAATATTATCCACTGTTAAGTGAGATGTTTATCTTTATTTTATAATGTTATGCACTAAATATTTGTTTTTAAAGTATAAAATGTACTAGCATGAATAGTTCTGTTGCAAATAACATTACTATATAGGAGCAGAATTGTCATTTGTCCAGAAACAACTGCAACACAGCTATTTTCAAAGTACAAAAAATAAATAAAATCAACTTATCAACAGCGGCGTCAACTGCCCCATACAGACTCTTAATTATCGGCCCATTGGTGACAAGATTATTATTTAGTAAAATAATCCTTCCCAAAATTAAATTACGTAATCATACACTCTATCTCCAAAAGTAATTTTGCAAGCAATAAACCAGTCTAATGAGAGTATAATTACAGTCAGCCGCCCGCCCCTGTAACATAGCTGCAAGCCACAAGCCTGACGAAACCCTTGTGAAATGGATGACAACTTTCTTCAAATTAAAAAGAGAGACGGCTCCTTTGACTCAGCTTCCCTCGAATTTATCTTTCAACTCCTTGGAGTTGAGTAGGAGAAGCAATTAGTTTCCCCCCTGCCATATTTCTGGTAAGAAGGCCTCTCTCTCTCTCTGACAGACACACACTTCGTTTATTCTTCTTCTTCTTCTTCGAATTAGTCTTCTCTTTTTAGTTCTGGAGATCAGTGGAGCTAATATGATGCCGTATTTGGCGTCGACGTCGCTGTCGGCGACGGTAAGAGTTGAGAAAGCGACGAGCCATCTGTTGATGATTCCGGACTGGACGATGAACATGGATATCTGCGACGCCATCAATACTGATCCCTTGTGAGCGCTAGTTCTTGAGTTAAAGAATTTATATCTGTGCTGGGATTGGGATTCTTGATTGATTTTAGGGTTTCTGTTTGCTCTGTTTATTTTCTCGATCAAACTGATGCTGGTTTTCAATTCTACTATTTCAATCGGAAAAGTGCAGTTATTAGAGCATAAAATTGTTTCTACTGAGATGTAATAAGTAGTTGATTTTAATATTCCATAGTTTTTTTCCAAAAAAAAAATTGATATTTGGTTCCCTTATTTTTTGTTTTTGTTTTGATTTAGCTTGCTTTAAATTTGTGTTTACTTTTATAAGCAAACAAAACAAACATGGTTGATATGTTATGTGGAAGTTGAAACGCAATTATTTATTTATATATGGCTAGAAATTTGAAATTATTGCTTTATTATACCATTCTTAATCAATCTTATGAATTTTAGCCATGATCAAATGGTTAAAGAGAAATGATACTATTTGCATATTTGTAAATATTTACTCTTTCCACAAAACATGATCACCTTACTTTTATTTGTAGGTGTGACTGTATATGTGACTAACCGATCATTTTTGCAATCCATGTAGTCATTGTCTAGTAGTTTTCCTTGTGATCGTCATCAACAGTTTTTTCAAAATAATAATAATAATTTTACTATTATTGTGGATGTTATTATTACATGGCATTTTACTTTTTTGATAATATGTTCCCTAGTTTGGATAAGAAATATTGAGGGTTGATGCTAGGCTAATTGCTGTAAAGCTTACGTTTAAATTAATGAAATTAATCTAAATTTAAATTTTCTATTCTTCTGGTTTTCCCATGAAGGGATGCACTATGATTTAACCAAATTATTGTGAGAACTAAGCAATATTAGGCTAAGACATCACTCTTAAGTGATATATTATAACTTAACCCGATTGTGGTGAAAGGTAAGCAAGTGTAGATCAGGATGTCATGCTTTAAATGACAATTTCAACAGTGAATGGATTGACTATGTGAAAAGTAAGTGGGGTTTGACTAAGTCCAAATATAAGTTTGATTTGATACTTGAAATTTTGAACTCTAAGTGTGAAGGCAAGAGAATTGGTGGATATTATGATGAGATAAAAATAAATAATATTTTTTTACAAGCTGAGGACATCGGGAAAATTATATATTATCTTGTGTCAAAATATTAACAATAGTAATTCGGTTGGGCTGTTAGTGGATAAAAAATTGAAGGCTAAAATTATTGTTGTTGATAAGGTTAATGACAAGTTTTTTGTTTTAAGATAGTTATTAATGTGAAAATTATGAATGTGGTCAATGCATATGCTTCTCAAGTTGGATTAGGACTTGAAACTAGTTTAAAAAAGTAATTTGTGAAAATATTTATGAATTGCTACTACATATACCTGTTGAAGAAATGATATTTAATAGCTGTTTTGTTAATAAATTGATTCTTATTGGATTTTTTATGAGGTCTCATGTTGTTTAGGTAATAAGAAATAAAAACATACTGGGAGAAGCAATACTTGATTTCATAGTAGCCTGTAATTTTACTATGGTGAGAATGTACTTAGAAAGATGAGAAAATCACTTGGTTAATTGCAATAATGGGGTAAAAAAAGGACAAGTATATTTTTTTTCTTAGTTGAAGGAAAGAAAAAACTTCTTACAAAGCTTTTAAAGTGATTTCAAGAGAAGTCTTGACCACACAGTATAGGGTACTAGTTATTGATATATATCTTAAGAGTACAACAACAACAACAACAAAACCTTAATCCCACTATGTGGGGTCGGCTACATGAATCCTTTTTCTCAATTGCATTCTATTTAGTGTCATATTTTCATTTTATTCTAATAAATTAAGATATTTTTTATACTATAAGCCCAAGTTTTCCTAGGTCTATCTTTGCCTTTCTTAACATAAGTAGAAGCTAAAGTATCTACTTTCTTAATCGGATCATCAGATGATCAACATTTAATGTGACCAAAGCATCTAAGACGACCTTGTCTAATTTTATCCATCACTGGAGCTACACCAACCCTATCACAAATATATTCATTTCGCATTAAAGCCACTCATCCACCTAATCATTCTCATCTCGTCAACACATTACTTGGCATTATGCTTCTCTTTTAAAGGCCAACATTCAGTGCAATAGAGCATTGCAGGTCTCACCACCATCTTATATAATTTTCCTTTCAGTCTAAGCAGTAATTTTCTATCACACACAAGGCCCAAAGCATTCCTCCACTTCAGCCAACCAACTTGAATTCTACTATTAACATCTTTATCTATATCACCATTGCTATGAACAACTGACCCGAGATATTTAAATCGTTCACACCTTTTAATAATTTGATCACTCAAAGTTACACTTCTGTCACTAGAGCTACTACTACTAAAATTACATTCCATGCATTCAGTTTTAGTTCTACTCAAATGAAATAGGAAGATTTACTTTTCACAGTCAATCCATTCATTTCTTAATTCTTATGTTGCATAGTCAATCCATTCATCTAATGCAACATCTTCTGTATTAAGAAATTGGAAGATTTACATAGGTACCACCCAATTCTTATGTATTTACATCTCTAACACCTAAAATTCAATTTTTAGGCATATGCCACTTTACCTATGCATACAAATGTGTATTTCACTTTTTAAAAGCTAAAATAATGGCATTTTTTATGTGATGTAAAAGATTTGGCTGCTATAAATAAAAAAAAGTAAAGTTTAATGTTAGATATATAAATATATTCATAGGAATCGGATGGTTTGTATGTAAATGTCCCTAGAAATTTTAGGCCTTAATACATTTTGCATCACCTAGTTCCAAAGTGGTTTAATACCTCAATTTTGTTATAATTTCTGAACGATTTTTTTTAAATATTTTCTATTTGAATTTTGCTTCAGGTACTTCCTTATTTGACCTTTTTTTTATCAAATCTCACTAAACTTATGAACAGATCCCTATGGAATTAAGAATGTGCGATGCCAACTGCATAAAACCATTCCTTGTAGCCATGGTCTTTATGGTGGTTTCCTTTTTCAGAGTTTTAAAACCTTCAGATTTCATGCTCTTTTCAAAGTTGAGGATCTCATTGAAACTTTTTATAATTCAAATAATCTTCATACAAACTTATGGCCCTAATTTTAAGTCAAGAAGCCTAAAAAACCTAATGCAAAATTTTTAAAACTATCATGATTTGCTTAAATTGTGTTATCATGGTTTAGTTTCACAACATAATTCTATGCCTGTGTTTGTTTTTTTCTCGAATGTGATTATGATTGCTTTAATACCTTAATGTAAATCATATCAGGCAAGCAAAAGAGTTTGTGAAAGCTGTGAAGAAGCGTTTGCAACATAAAAACCCAAGAGTTCAGTTTCTTGCTTTAATGGTACGTGTTGAAGATTTGCAAAGCTTGATCTTAAACTTATTTATGTCATGCTTGCACAATTTTCATGTCAACCCTTGTCTTGCAAATCTCGTTATATGTGTTATATAATTGACATAAGTTCTACCGGACTTCAGTAGCAGTAACCTGTGTCAGCCTGTGCAGCTTTTGGAGACAATGATAAAAAACTGTGGTGATTTTGTGCATTTCCAAGTTGTTGATCGTGAAATTTTATCAGAAATGGTCAAAATTGTCAGGAAAACTGTAAGTTTAACATCTTCGTTTTTTTTTTTCAGTTTCTTCTTTTCTATCAGAGAAATCATTATGAAATTTACCACATTAAAATTGTTCTAGGGTTTGTCTTTTTTTTTTCACATAAACTTTAAGAATTGCAATGGAATTTTCTGATGCTTAGGCAGTGAAATGATTTGCGTGCATTGCTAACTTTTTGATCCGGCAATTCCCAGCGAAAAGTGCTATGAATTTTGAAATTCAGATATAATACAATATAAAACCTGGACAAATATAGAGATGCCGAGTTCTCTTTTCCTGCCCTGCTTTCTTTTTGAATTTGTCTATCAACTTTTTAAGTTACTATTAGTTCTTGAAAAAAATCGAAACAAACAAATTTGCTGGCATTTTTTTTTACTGTAGTAACTTTTAATCTTGCAATTCCTGGCAAATTGTACGGTAAATTTTAAAATGCAAATTTAAAATAGCATGTTAAGGCTATGAGAGTATTGGGTTTAATTCTACATCGGATAACTGAAACCTATGTTGATGTTGAAATACCATAAACTTAAGCATTGGGGTTGGAAACAAGTTTGGCCACTCATGTATACAATCCAACTTCGATTTATTTTTTATTCACACTCACTAATAATTGGTATCAGAGCTCATGATTTGACTAAGATAAAGCAATTAATGCAATCTGTGGCTCCCATCGGGTTTTTTTCCTTTTAGGATGGTGGGGGCATAGGTGGCAGGCCACAATGGGTGACTAACGAGGGTGATTGGGTGCAGCGGCTCTTGCAGGTACTGAACTGCAGCTGTAGGAATGGTCACAAGTGGAGAAGGTGAGGTTGCAATTTGTGAGTTTAGGAGTAGAACCTTGGATTTGGGAGTGAAGGTTCTTCACAATGTTGGTGACTGAGTACTTCACATGATGTCTGGGAATGGTTGGAGTTTCTTTTAATGATGTAGTCACTCACAAATTATCTTAATTTGAATCAACAATTGTTTACATTTCATATGAAGGAATCTACATCATTGTAACGCATTTTGATGCCTACCTTAAGCTTTTGTTGAATATTGATAAAGTTTTGATCTTGTTATGCTCTGTACCACACTCTTTGGAGCACCTTATTACCATTTTGTTATAGAAAAGATACTATTTTCAAAACATGTTTGTTTCAATTTATCACAATTTATCACAATAAAATGATAGTTCTATAAATTGAACAATATAAGCAATAATGATGAAACAAACTCAACACAATCATATTGTAACACATTATTGCTAGCAATCAACTTAATTAGATCAAGCAAAATAAAGCTATAAACAAACAACAAATCAAAATATAATAAAGCAAGAAAAAGCATGGCAATGACAAGAAGGAAAGAAATAAATAATTATTGGTTAGAAGCATACATTCATCTTTGCAAAGTAGTGCCAAATATCATTAAGTGCAAGGAAAAGAAAAAGGAAAAGAGGCACTTCATATTGGCCTCAGATCTTTTTTGACAGGTCTCTTTTGTTTGACGTAAAGTGTCCAAGTCCCTTTGGCCTTGAATGCACTCATTTCTTTCAAATATCATAGACTATTGACTTATCTGGATGAAGACAATAACAGCTTCTTAATAGATGACGGAGATGCTTGCTTCTAAATTGATAACTTGTCTTTTTTGATAAAATGATTCTCTCCTATTTACTTTGACTTATTGTGTTTCTTTGAGAAGCTTAAGGTCACAACGAGTTAGGAATCGCACCCCCCCAATCTTGTGTGTGTGTGCGCGTGTGAAAACAAAAAAAGAAAAAAATAAATCAATGAAGTAAAAAAAGGTAAAAACTCAAACAAAAAAAATCAATTAATCAAATAATGTGCCATGTATAGTACTCACTTTTATTTTTTTATACCTTGCAATGATAATGACATTGAAGATGCCCTACTCTATCTTACGGTCAATAAAGCACTCTATTTTTTAATATTGACTTGTATGTTTCTGATAAGAATCTTTGGTTGTCTTGTTTATGATTTTGTTAAAGAGAGTGACTAGATTATATAACGAAATTCATATTCCTTGATTTTGCAAATAGGGTAAAGGCATTTAAGCTTTTTTCCACTAATGTCAAGTCACCTAGATGCTTGATCAATAGGGATTTTGAGTTCAACGAGTTTGTCATGCTTTAGCAATAATTTGGTGAAAATGTATGATCTTAGGAGATCAAAAGGTAAAAGCTATGCAGGTTTGAGAATGAGCATAAACAGGTAGTTGATAGTTTGTTATAACACCTTACTATGCTTTTATGTTTGGTAGAGATGGCATTATCACAACCAAAGGAAAGGGTGGGTAGGAGGGAGATAACATCCTGATGAGACACAAATATAAAAACCTAAGCAATAGTTTCAATAATGATTTTCTTAGAAAAGACACTTAGCTCCCTAAGCGGAAGAGCGACCAAGCTATAATTAAACTTAGCCACCAAGCCCTATCTTCAACAGAGTTGCAAAGCACTTACTATATTTCATTCATCATCAATCATCTTCATTACATGATGATACCACCTTTTATATAATAGTATAACATAAAAATTTAAGAAACAACAACAACAACAAGCCTTTATCGCACTAAGCGAGGTCTGCTACATGAATCCTTTTTCTCCATTGCTCCTTTTGAGTATCATGTTTTTATTTAATTATGATAGATTAAGATCATTTTTAATACAATATGCCTAAATCTTTTAAGGTCCACCTCCGCCTTTCTTAACATCAGTCGAAGCTAAAACATCTACTCTCCTAATTGGATCATCAAATGGTCGACATGTAATGTGATCGAACCATCGAAGACAGTTCTCTCTAATCTTGTTCACCACTGGAGCTTCACCAACCCTATCACGGATATATTCATTTCGCATTTTGTCTCTTAAGTGTAAGCCATTCATCCACCTAAGCATTCCCATCTCAGCAACACATAACTTTGTTTATGTTCCTCTTTTAAAGGCCAACATTCTGCGCCATAGAGCCTTGCAGGTCTGACCACCATTTTATAAAATTTTCCTTTCAGTTTAAGCAAAAATAAAATTATTAAGAATAAAAGAAAGTGATGAAAATATAAAATTATTACATGAGAATAAATTACTTGAATTTTAAAATCATTGCATTTCTTGTCAATTCGAAGCTTAAGATAAAAATCATCTAGGTTATGCATGCTTAACTGAGATTTCCATCCTTCCACAGTTACTTTTTTTCCAAAAATTTAGTTTTGAATCATGTGCCTATTTCATTGTGTCGCTGCATAATTACATGTCTTGGTCGAATTTCACACAATCATTCATGCATGACTGAATGCTTCTTATTTGCCAGCCTTCAAAGCTTAAAATTTGAATAAGCATTCATGTCCGTAAAACTTCTCTTGCTTTCTTAGTCGGCCTCAGGCTTAAGTTTCCCTTTCTAAAAGAGGTGTGGTGAAATCTTCATGTTAGAGTATTATGAGGACATGATGTATTGAACTTTGCTTGCATGGTTCCATCTCATTGGCCGAAATTCCATCTCATCTATGCCCAAATTCTCTAATTTCCATATAAGGATTGCCTGCAAGATTCAATTTTGAACATATTCCCTAATTGCCTTATATTCTCTTACCAAATGTGGTTGCACCTTACTTAGTCATACCATGCAAGTGGATGAGGCTTAAATTTGCTTCAATTTGAATGGACCGTGTGCTTTGCCGACCACAAATGGTTAATGTAATGAATATTTTATAATGTTAAATATTACATTAATTAATTCTTTTGGAAAAATCACACGACACACTTATGACATGGAGTTTAGGTTGGAAAATAATAGGTTGCCACAACATGATATGCATGCTAGCTAATAACATATTTCTCATGTCATTGTTCTATTAACATTCAATATCAACCATATGATGATTTTTTATTGAACATATGAAGGTTACTTGCTTAATATAATAATTTCATGACAAGAGGCTTTCCAAAAATGTAATTATTTCAATGTAGTTGTTCTTTATCAGCAACTATTACTTTTTATAGAACAAATGATAGATTAAACCATCTTATATATTTGTTTATGAGGATTCCCATGTAATCATATGATTTCATGTGTTTTGTGCATTGTTAAGTCTGTTGGATATTAAAAGCCATTAGTTTTAGTGGATACTATCAACATAAGAGAATCAAAGCAGTGAACCATAACTATGGAGTTGGCAGTTTTTAGAAAAGAATGAAATTTTGGATAAGGTTCAATTCCACAGAATCAAGAGTAGCGTTGGCTATAATTGAGTTTTTAAGCACAAAAAAGGAATCTAAGGTGAAGATGTTAGTACATACAAAGCATGATTGGTTGTAAAAAACTATATAAAAGAAGGTTTGGATTTAATGAGGTTTTGTCATTGTTAAGCATAACTGGATTCATACTTTCTTTGTAGTGTTTACCATACGTGACCTGTACATGGAATAATTGGATGGAAGACAACATTATTTCATGGTGATTTGATTGAGGATATCCGCATGCAACTACCACCAAGGTTTGAAGTTATGTTAAAAGAAGATTAGGTGTTTATGGTAAAGAAGTTTCTCTGCAGCTTAGAACAGACTCGTAGATCGTGGGATAGAAGATTTGATCTTTCATGGTTTTAGGAGAAAACCCATTTGGCAAACGTGTGCAAGCATTTTGCAGTTGTTCTTACATGTTGATAATATATCAATTGCAGCCAGAGACAATTCAGATGTGAGAACTAAAATTGATTAAGTGTAATATTTGAAATGAAAGATGTTTAAAAAAAAGAATTTGAAAATAAAGATGGTTAGAAATAGAAAGACATGCACCTTATTTCTAGCACGAGATATGTTGAGGTGTTTCAGATATTTGAAATTGTTAAAAAGATTTGGTTTGTAGAATTCAAAGACTACTACTTCTCCAGTATTAATCATTTTCTTTCATCAAGTTTTTTTTCTCTTTAATCACCCAAAGATAAGTATATTACGGGAGTATCTTATACTAGCGCAGTTCGAACTGTTATGTAAATCTTAATGTGCTTTCATTTGGATATTTCATATGTTGTTAGTATTGTGAGCCGATAGATGAATAAGCCTACTTAAGCTCATTTGGGAAGAAGTGAAATGGACTTCAACGTGTCTCAGATGCTATACATCTTATAATTTTATACATTTTCTGGTTTGATTTGGTTGCAATGTTGTGAGATTTGTAAGTTCTAGTTTTGTTAGCAATTATGCTAGGAGGTCTAAAGACTTGGAGTGTCATTGTGTGTGTGGGCCTGCGTTTAGAAGGCTTAACTTCATCTTATAGTTACTGATTCCTTAAGAAATATAGATTATATAACTCCTTCTGAAGTCACTAAAGAAGTTATTTAGTTGAGGGGCTTGTTGAAGACTATATTTTATATCTGAATAACTTAGTTGTTTTCTGTAGCAATTAGAGTGCTCAATTCATTTGGCAAAACATCATAAGCATTATGAAATAACTAAGCATGTTGATGTTCAATGATTCTTTATCAAAGAGAGGATTGAAAATGAATACTCAGTTCAAAAGATTTTCCGAGAGCAAAATTCTTCTAATTTACTTGATAAGGTGATCCCTATTATCAAGTTTAGCTAATGCTGGACTTAATTGGTTTGTATAATTGCTACTGTACTTCAAAGCTACTTTTTTCTTACTAGTAAGAGGATTTCATATAAGGAGGATGACTTTAAATATTTAATCAAATTAATTCTTTTTGTTAATTAGTTAATTATGCATTTTTTTTATTAGTGGGGTGTGATTTGCTATTTTTATAAAGTCTAACTAGGCAAGTAACTAGAGAAAGGAATCAGGACAAGGATTTTGATGATTTTTTAGCTTCTTTTGTTTTGTTGAACTGAAAAGAAAAGGGGAAGCAAGCACTTGTGATTTTGTTGAGAGGAAGATTATTGTGTGTTGTAGCTATTCTTGGATAAGGCTATAAATGAGCCGAGCTTGAGTGAGCTTAAGCTTGGCTTGTGTCGGCTCATTCAAAATTAATTCTATTTGAAATCGGCTTGTGTTCGAAATTGCTCGTGAACAGTGTATTCATATTTAGCTCGATTTATATATTCTTGTTCATGTTCTCTCATGTTAGGCTCGAAATTGTCTAATTTAAATTAATTAGAAAATAAATGTATGGTGTTTGGTTCGAACCTACAATTAGATAAATAAATGAAGGCTTTTTGATTCAAACCTGCACCTTTTCTATACAATAAAATCACATGAATAAGCTAGTTGTAGTGATTTAAACTTAGATATAAATATATATATATATATATAATATTATTACTATATAAATAATTTCTATCATTTTCTTATTTTGAGCTAAAACAACTTGAACACGATCGAACAAAGGATTGCTCGTGTTTGACTCATTTATAATTCAAGCTTTAAAATTTATTCGTGTTCTACTTGCTTACTCAATAAACGATTCAAACACAAGTTACTTAATGAGTCGAACATGAAGCTGTTCGTGAACAACAAACTTTTTTAACATCCCTATTCTTGGAGTTTTGGTTTGTGAAATTATTCTTTTTTATGTCTTTATCTTGAAAAAGATTGCTTAATGATTGATGAGATCTTCGCTTGTTATTTTCTGAGTTTTTAACTTGATGTGGATCCATCTGTGCCTCCTTGCTTTGTGGATGTTTGGCATTCAACCATGTCAAATTTGGTATTCTTATCCATATGACTTTGTATATTATTCGTTATTTTTTGTGGTGCTAATTTGTTTTGTAGGTTGGTTTTATTGTAACACAATGAACAAAATAATGAGTTTTTCAAACTTATTATTTCCCACCTCTTTTATTTTGAAGTAGTCCATCTACTTTCTAAGGTATTTGAAAATTTGCATATTAGCTGTTTAGTGATATTATCATGGCCATCGGATTGTACTCTTCAGGTACCTCATGCCATGAAAAGCTTTGAAGGAGAAAGGAGCAGATTAGTTTGATAAAAAAAATTTTAAACAAACCTTTCCATTATTATTTAGAGTAATTAGCTGATTTGTTCCATGCCTCAATTTTATAGGCATAAAAAACTTTGGACTAAAGTGATTTGAGGATAATTAAATCAGTTTGACGATTCTATAATATTTTTTTGGGTGGACAGTTAATTGCTCTTTTAATGGACATAATATAGATATGTTGAGGTAGTAGCTGCACTAGTGGTGCCGTGCTGCCTTCTTCCATGTTAGCTTTCTTGCTGCAATTTTATGCATAGCACCAGTAAGATTGTCCAGAACAAAATGTATTGCATAAATATGAAAAAAAAAAAAAATTTTTTTGGCTATCAATTATTGCGCATAATTCACCTATTTACTTGATTCCTACAAAACTCGTCATCATCATCATCATTAGTATTATCCCAACAATTTGAGCTGGCTATATGAATCCTCAGTCATCTTTGACATTTCTGGAGAAAAAACCTGCTTTTGCCTATTATGCTGCAGCTATATAGAAATTTTTTTTCTTTATTTCATCCTATCATTGGCCCAAACTGTTTTATTCCCCTAAACATCTCAAATATGGTTCAATGGCATTATGATTCTTATTTGGAAGATTCACATACATACCACTTAATTCTTATGTATTTACATATCTAACTCATAAAATTTCAATTTGTGCATATATGCTACCTTACCTATGCATGAAAAGATATATTTCACCATTTAAAAGTTAAAAATAGTTGTGTTTTGTATGTGATATGAAATATTTGGGTGTTATTAATGTAAAAAAAATAAAGTTTAGGTGTTAGATATGTAAATACATATGAATTGGGTGGTATGTGAGTAAATGCCCCTTTTTATTTCAATCCATGAAGCTATGCATATTTAGTTGCTTTTTGACTTAATAAAGACTATTCTCACTCTAATTTGGATACTTCTTTCAGGCAGATATTCAGGTGAGGGATAAAATTTTGGTACTGCTGGAATCCTGGCAAGAAGCATTTGGTGGAGCTGGAGGAAAGTATCCGCAATACTACTATGCATATGCTGAACTTAAGGTGTGTAATAGCATTATAATTGTTATTTCAGTTTTTAAGTATACTATCTATTCTTAGGACTGAAAGAATTCATTAAATATTCTGAACTGAAATATCAATTATAATGCTATTAATCTAAATAAGAAACATATGATGGTTTGATTTAGGGTGTGTTTGGATAAGACCAAAAAAGAATCGAAGTGATGTTATTTGATTGGTTTAGTTCTGTTGTTAATTTATTGATTCAATTATGGTTTGTTATTTTGGCTCTTTTGATTTTTGGTCTTTTGTTATGCTTTTGCTTTTAGAAAAACCGACCAAAATAAATACCGAATTGTATTACTTTCTTGAAATATTAAATGAATATAGCAAGTGAATTATAAATAAATAAGTGATAGAGAGATTGTCGTTCTAAAATTATAATATTTAACAGAGATTTCTTAGTATTCTTCTTAATACATTGTCAAGCTAAATATAATTATGTTTGCTGGTACAATTAACTATTTTCGATTCTTCAAAAACAAAAGTTTGGTGCCATTTAGTTTGGTTTAGAAAATGATCTGAAAATATTTTATTTGTTGGATTTTGCGACTGAAATTAATTGATGTAGCTAATTCATAAAGCAAATCAATCAAATAAACATCCTCAGTAGTAGCAATGGTATAATGTAGTTACCATGATATAAATGGCTCACTTCTCCCGTCAGCTACAAATAAAAAGTTTGGGCAGCAGTTTTAATTTTTTTGTGATTAGTTGTTTCAAATTATTTTCTAGATAGTTTAGTGTATAAACACTTATTAAGGAATGAACAAAGAAATTTTTTTAGTCACTTTCTCTTTTCTATGGGGAGCAGACATGAATATTTACAGATTTGGCATCAAAGTTTAGTGCTCAACAAATTTAAAGAAATGTGCTAATTTAATCATTTGCTAACCACGAGCATTGTCATTTGCAGACCTCTGGGATCAGGTTTCCCGAACGACAAAAAGATGCTGCTCTTATATACACACCTACTGCGCAAACTTTTCACCCGCAAGTAGGATATGGGATGCCCAGCAACTCTGTTGAAAGACTCAACGAAGCAATTGAAAATGGAAATCTTAGGTGACATTTTATTTTATTTTTATGCATCTATGCACTAATTCCTGCTGCTTTTTTTCTTATTAGTAGCATTTACATACATTCCATCCAATTCCTATGTATTTATATATTTAACACAAACTTCAATTTTTTTACATTAACACCACCCAAAATTTTCATATTATATAAAAAATGTCATCATCTTAACTTTTAAAAAGGTGAAATACACCACCTTTTCATGCATAGGTAAGTGGCAGATATGTAAAAATTGAAGTATGGGTGTTAGATATGCAAATACATAGTAATTCACTGGTATGTATGTAAATCTTTCTTGTTATTGGTTTGGAGGGGGTGGTGGTGGCAATGTTGATGGGTTGGTTTGAAATTTGGCATTGTATATCTGCTATTTTCCGTCTTGTTCTTATTCCAGCTTCCATTATTTTATCCTCAGTTTATCAGACTTGAAAAACATCCGAAGTGTTACCGAGTTGTTCATTGATATGCTGCGGGCAGTGAACCCAGAAGATCGCACGGTACATAAGTTCTTCCTCCTGGACAATTAAATTTTTTTTCTTCTGCATTCTCTTTGTTTAATTTTGCCTAGATTCGACAAATTGTTGTTTGGATTCTGTTGATTGGAGAATTTAAACAAAACCGGCATATTTTAATGTTTTGTAGGCTGTTGATGATGAAGTTATCACAGATCTCGCCAGCCAGTGTCGCGTGAACCAAAAGAAGCTTATGCAGCTGATTAATTCAACCGAGTAAGTCAATTTTGATTATTTAATTTTACTATTTTTAGGTAAAGTTCCCCATAGAGAAACTCTTGGTATGTTGATATTTTAAGAGTCTCTAAAAAGCCAGTATTGTTAGTGCCGAACCTACATTGTAGATAAGTTGTAATCTTGTATGTTGATCTGTTATAGAAGCTAAAGCATTCACTCATCATGTTTTGACCAAAATTTACATAATTTTTATATTTAATTTTGTTGTTCAAATTTAGTAGGTTGTTTTTCCACTAATTAAATTTTATTGAAGTGAACTATGATATAGTATATATAGCTCATTCTGTAGCATTTCTAATATGGCTAGAGCCTCAGATCCCTATCTACAAATAGGGAATCTCCCCTCTTCTCTACCAATCTTTACCTACTCTTTTCCTCTTGTTTAATAATGCGCCGCGTACTCAGATCAGATGGTCAGACATTTGTTCATCAGTTATAAGTCCCCTCTGGTCTGGGGTTCGATTCCCTCGGAGTGTAGGGTGTGACACTCGAATTCTTAGGCGCATGAGGGATGTCTGGGGCTCCTATTATAGCCTCCGGCCATTCTTTCAATATATATATATATATATATATGATCCAAAATGTGGCATCACTTGTTTCTTATTTTCTTCCTGATAATTAAAATTTTGAAGGATGTAAAGATTGAACGAAGAACCTGATGTAATTGGCAGGAATGAAGAGCTACTGGGAGAAGCTCTTGCATTGTTTGAAAATTTACAAACTGCACTAGCAAGGCATGATGCCATAGCTTCCGGGTCACCTCTGCCGCCCAATATAGCTCAATCAATTTCCACACCAAGCCTTCCTCCTCCATCCGTTCCTGCAATTCAGCATTTCGATGATAAAGACGAAGAAGAAGATGACTCGTCTTCTTTAGCTCGCAGGTATTTCAACCAATTCCGGCATCACTCACCTAACATCTCAGACTCCGTTAATGACCCTAAAAATCTTTCGATTTCTGCAGAGATTCCAAGTTAAAATCAGCCGGCGATCAACTGGCGGTCTCTCCAAACCATAGCGATATCACCACCCCAACTTCAACTTCAGGTGTTTCCGAAGCCTCATCATCTATTGCAACCAACGCATTAGTCCCCTTCGATCCTCCAGCTCATGATACTGCCTCGAAGAAAGAAGACGACATGATCGATCTCCTTAGCCTGGTTCTGTCAACCGACCCGCCTCCGCAAACTCCGTCTTCCCCTCTTCCTCAATCGAACCAGAATCAAAACCCCTTCTCCACTTCTCCTAATCCGCAGCAGTATCCTAACAACCCTCAGCCCATCACATCGAACGGTAATTACGCAACTAACAACGATTATGTCGCGCCATGGGCTCAATCCGCTGGTTCTCAAACACCGGCACTGTTACCTCCTGCTTTTCCTCAGCAGCAGATGATGCCATACCCATATAACTATCAAGCTCCATCATGGCCTCCTCCTGGAATCACTTCAAATCCATTCCTATCGACGGCCCCTGTCCAGTATCCAGCCATGGCCACGCCTTCTTCTGTTCCGGCGACTCCCTTTCAGCATCCAGCTTCTCAGTCTTCAATGGCTCCTCCAACCTCCTCCCAGTTTCCTGCTTCGCAGACTTCAATGGCTCTAGTTCCCGCTGCTCCTGTACCAGTTCTGGATTCGGATGCCATTCAGAGGCTCAACAACTCGATAGGTTCGAGACAGTATTACGCAAATCCTAATAATTCGAAGCAGGCGGGATCATCGNGCCATACCCATATAACTATCAAGCTACATCATGGCCTCCTCCTGGAATCACTTCAAATCCATTCCTATCGGCGCCCCCTGTCCAGTATCCAGCCATGGCCACACCTTCTTCCGTTCCGGCAACTCCCTTTCAGCATCCAGCTTCTCAGTCTTCAATGGCTCCTCCAACCTCCTCCCAATTTCCTGCTTCGCAGACTTCAATGGCTCTAGTTCCCGCTGCTCCTGTACCAGTTCTGGATTCAGATGCCATTCAGAGGCTCAACGACTCCATAGGTTCGAGACAGTATTACACAAATGCTAATAATTCGAAGCAANCAGACTTCAATGGCTCTAGTTCCCGCTGCTCCTGTACCAGTTCTGGATTCAGATGCCATTCAGAGGCTCAACAACTCCATAGGTTCGAGACAGTATTACACAAATGCTAATAATTCGAAGCAGGCGGGATCATCATCGGCCCCGAAACCCTACATCTCACCGGACAAGTTATTCGAGGGTATTATAGAGTTGAGGAATCCTGATGGAAGTCTCAAGTCCAGAAATGCATCCACCCTGTGGGGCACTTCCGGCGGCGATGGCGCCGGCATCAATGGTGGAAGAAAGTAGTGGTGGCTGCTGTTATTTACAGGTGGATAGGTAGGTATGTGCGGATCGCGGGGTATCACTACAATACCACAAATCTGTACGTGCGAATTCTACAGGTAATATTCGCTCATATATAAATCTTAGTTTTTCTCATGAAACAGATTCATATTTTGTTCATATATTGAAGGATAGTTTTTCTTGGTTCAATTTGCTCTTTCGTTTNGAAGGATAGTTTTTCTTAGTTTAATTTGCTCTTTCGTTTTTTTAAAATTGCATTTGAGCAGTTTCTGTAATTTTTGAACAATACAAATCTGTGTATAAGTAGTGGCATGTTTTCATGCATGTGCTGCTAATTAGGTTATAAGCAAAAAACTTTAGTTACTATTTGCTGTAATTATGTAAAATATCATAATATTTAAGCGGGATGGTAACAAACCTGAAGGTTTATATTTAACTGAACATTATTGTTGAAATAATTTGTCTAAATAATATTGAATTTAAATGTTTCATAGTTTATTTTGAATAGAATAATACCTACGTAGATAGTTTGATGGTGGAATATAGGCGCAGTGACTTTTCATGGTGGCTCAGAAATAAGAAAAATTATTCCATACGGACTTGCGTGCGGTGTCCGATCTGGATCCGGGTCCCGATATATTTTGGTGGGCTCCATCTAAATTTTTTTTTTATAAAAAAAATAGAAATAATCCTGGCCGTAGATCACCGTGATCTACGACCAGGATCGGACACCGCGTGCAGAGATGCATGCGGTGTCCGCACGCAATAATTCCTCCAAAAATAAAGGGCGAGAATAATGTTGGTGGTGATTAGCGATAAAGATTTTTTGGTGACGTGCATTTAAATTATTTCACAGCATCCTAATATGAATAATTAATATATAGATTGTTTTTTTTTTAGGTTTTGATGATGTATCAGTCAATAAATTATATCTAGGAAGTTTACTTAGTTATCATTCAATTTTTATGTATTTGCAACTCTACCCTTCAATTTTTACATACATACCACTTTACCCTTGCATGAAATGTAAACATTTGAAATGTCGGGTTACATACCACTTTACCCTTGCATGAAATGTAAACATTTGAAATGTCGGGTTTTTTTTTTCTTTTTCTTTTTTTACAAAAAGAATGATTAGAGGTATGGCTGGCAAAACGGCTTGTNAGGCTCGTTAAGAAGCTCGTGTTCGGCTCGTTAATTTTGTTCGATAAGTTAACGAGCCGAACACGAACAAAGATGTGTTTGTTCGTGTTCGGCTCGAAATACTACTCATCAAGTAGTATTTTAAAAAAATCTAATTAACTACAAGCTACATAATCACTTAAAATATTGATTAAGAAAATAGAATAAAAATTCTTAAATTAGAATCAAATGATGTTTTATTATAAATAATAATTTTTAAATCTTGCTCAAACATTTATCGTCTTATGGCTACGTGATTAGGGTTGTTAAAAGGACTTTGTTCGTGAACAACTCGTGTTCGGCTCGTTAAGCAAACGAGCCGAACACGAACACACCTTTTGAACTCGAAATATGAATGAGCTGAACACGAGCTAAGCATGGCTCGCTCATGCCATGCTCGTGTTCGGCTCGTTAAGCAAACGAGCCGAACACGAATACACCTTTTGAATTCGAACTATGAATGAGCTGAACACGAGCTAAGCATGGCTCGCTCATGCCATGCTCGTAGCCGAACAACCATGCTCATAGCTCGTGTTCGGCTCGTTTACATCCCTAATTAGAGGCTATTATATGAGCCTCTAGTCATTCCTAATGCATCTAACAATTCAAGTATCACCTTCTTAAGGCTAATTGCCTCCGATCTGAGGGATCTTATTCCGTGGATGTCAACTGGCAGGTCGAGGTATACTGCGCAAAAATTTTGGTCTTCTTGAGATGGGAAAATTTTGGTTGGTATAAATGTAAGAAACAAAGTTCAGGCATTAGATACGTAAATTTATAGAAATTGGGTTATAAGTAGAAAGCCATATTTTAACCCACACTTAATCATATATCTCCAAATCTAGATGTAGCATGTAGTCCATGGCCTTACTAAAATTTGGGCTAGTCGAGATTCTAGCTGATAATTTTATCCTGATCCAACTTAATTGTTATTTTAATAACTAAAATAAATTTAAATATTATATTAAAAAAATATTATAAATATTTTTTTAAACTGTATACTAACTAAACAAATTTTTGTACGACTAAATTTATTAAAATTATATACTGATAATTGTAACAAGGGCATTTGTAGAGGAACATATCCACCTCTACAAAAAATGTATCTTTCAAAAGCTGGCGCCACGTTGCTTATTATACATTTTTATAGCCCGTATAGCTCCTTGTAGCTTGCATAATTGCACTGAAACCTCAGCATCAATCACTCCTACAGCACCATCAAAATTCACCATGACTAATCCGCTCGAAAATGTACATACATATCCTTGGATTTTACATATCTAGCACCAGATGTTTGATTTTTACATGTATAACCCTGTGGTGTCATAAAATAATGCATGAAAAATTACATCTCACAAATAAAAAAAATTAATAATAATAATAATATTTTTAATGTGATATTAATGATTCGAGCGGTCTGCAAAGATGCGAGTTTAGGTCTTAAATATGTAAATGTATAAGAATTGTGTTTTATGTAAATGCCCCCTTTTTTGTAAGACTGTTAATATATTTTCAAAACACAGAAAGGAATAAAAGAGAACAATCATATGGAACTCACAGATACGTCATACTCACTTGAGACTTGTTTATATGCATTTGTTTATATGCATTTATCTGAGTAAATTGACAAATGTTTAGAAGTTCAATATATAAATAGAAAATTTTAATTTAAAACACGTTTTCTATAAACATTTCCTCTTCTATGGCTTATCTTTTAAATAACTTAATTAAACTTGAAATATTAATTTAAAACAATATGCATGTCAGCCAAGCTTTTATTAAACCAATAAAAACATTTGAAGTTATTCAAAAAATCTTACTATATTAATAACATATCAATATTGTTCTATATATTTACAACCATAATAGGAGTACCGTCTAAAAATTATTTTAACTAAGACATCAATATTAATATTCTTTTTCATATACATGCACGAGTATCTTAGTGTTCTCACATTAGTATCTTCAATGAGTGACTTCATCATAATCAATCATGCACATATGGTCCACCTCAACTATTGTCATAATAATGCAAGTCTCTGGAAACGGAACCAAAAACTTGATCAACTCCCTAACAATTTGATTAAGTTCTTAAAATTAGGCGTTCTTGCACATTGAGGTTTCTCACGTTACGTATTGTTTCAGTAATATAAGGCTCTATTGAGTATGGATTGTCGATCTCACAGAGAACAAGGTAATGAATCCTTTAAGAAAAGTTTTATTGTACTACTTTTAGGACGCAGTTTGGAATTATTATTAGGTGAAAGTTATACCCACTACTCCTACACTACAATTAATTCTAAAGTTAAAACCTACATAACTTAGTTGGATCGGTGATTATTAAGTTATAAAAGTAACCCCTCTCTTGTGATGATATTAGTGATTGTGTATGAATAGATACTTCAAATTGCAAATGTGACTAGTGACAAATAGTATCAATCCTCTACATTACCCTCTCCTGAGTGCATAAAGTAGTTTAGTTAAACTCGTTTTAATTCCTTAAACCCCAATTTGAACCTATCAAAGCCTATTTCTTAATCTACTTGCATCGCCCTATGAACTACTTTTCTATCACCCACAACTTCGATGTGAATCTAATCATTCCTCCATCGCTCTTCCGAGTCATAATGGATCGCAACAAATTTTAATAGTTCATATAGCCACTATGAAAAGTAAATTATGTTTTGAAGAATAATCATCACATTGATGTTTAAAGATCAATTCTATAAGCAACCTAACATCCTACACATTCAACTTATTCATCACAAGAGAAAGATAAGAAAGATCTACTCATAACACATGAAGAAAACATCACAAATCATCTAATAACAAAGCAAATCCACTAAAATTGTGTTTACAAACAGTTCAAGACAACATAAAACACATTACTTAGTTTTTTCCCTAAAAAAATAGATGAAAAATTTCTCCCCAAAAGATTTCCAGGTGCTCCCTGCAATGCTGAGTATATCTCCTTACAAAATTCTCTAATTCCTATCTAACCTCTCTAAAAAGGTGGAATATACAAAACCCTAACTTCACACTACGACAAATCTGACATCCTTCACTTTCCAAGGCACCAGAATGCTTTCCAATGCTCCCTAGAACTGTTTAAATACACCCCAAAACTCCCTAAGTCGTGTTGAAGTAACTACAGAAAATTGCCCAGAAACTAACCAACGCCTTGACGCCTAAGTTTGCCCGACTGGGTTATGGCGCCTAAGTTTGCCCGACTGGGTTATGGCGCCTAGGCACCCAGTAAGCTGGTGCCAAGGCGCTTGGGTGGAGCGCCTTGGTGTCCAATGGTTGGTGCCTAGGCGCCAGTTTGTTGATTCCAATATGCTCTGTTTCGCATCCGCTTCGCTTCATTTCAGCTCCTCTTCGCTCCATATGTCCTACCTGCTATACCTGCGAGGAAAACAAAAAAATTAAAGTACAATTTCATCCATAAACATGTGCAAAATATAAAGAAAATTAAACAAACTTTAGAACACATCAAAATCCCCTAAACTCAAATGTTACTTGTTCTTAAGTAACACCAGTATTTTTAAAATTAATTTTATTAATTTGAGGAAGTGAGTTTCATTAAAATTATCAACAACTTTGCCTTAGGAATGTCATAGTGTAACTTAAGAAAAATTTTAGTAAATCAGCCTAGAACTAGGATATAAAAAAACCTTGTATTCAACTTAGAAATCCTAATTTTCTATCTACTTCGAAAATCATTGATATTTGTCAAATTTAGGAACCTTAGAAAGTATAGAAAATAAAATTAAAACACTCTAATCATAAAGATTGACTAATACTTTTTGAAATATAAACAAGTTTGATTGTAATTATGTCTTTTGCTTTAAGAAAATTCAAGTGAATCCAATTTTTAATTAGGTTTCTCTCCCCTTCATATAATTTTTTATTTTTTTCTTTAGGATCTTTTTCAATTCTTAACACATCTATAGGAGGATTACTATATCTGGGTAGGCCTTTAATGATTTTGGATTTCGTTGACATCTACTCAAAGTTAAATCTATCACTCTACTTCATTTTTAAAATTTTTTTCAAAAATTGAAAGTATTAGTTAAAATAAATTTTTAATAAAGGCTCAATTCTTCTAATAAGATGTAAATCTAAGGAATACTAGTTTTTCAAATATACAACTAATTTCTACAATAAATAGTAAAATCATTTTTCTACATGTTATCTACAAAATAACTTAACTCTAGAATAATCTTATTTACATAGAACTTTAAATAAATCTACTATGTCATTCCTATAATTAAAATTGAAGTAATCTAAAGTTAACACCACATACTTCAAGTCATTTTAGAAACATAACAATTTTAAATGCCGGTTAATGAGGACAAATAAAGTTAAGTTTTTTTTTTTTTTAATTACCCCTCATCCCAAACTTATTTTTAAAGCAATTATAACATTCAGAACAAAAAATTAAGTAAGGAGAAAATAGAACTGAATTACTTTCTACAACATGAGTCGGTCATAAATAATATACAGGTATAAACAAAAAATATAATTATGCGGCAGTAAGTGAATCTCAGTTCAACGTGTTTAACATGAAATTTGCATTAAAAATAGCTAAAATATTAAATAGATAAGTTCACAAAAAGTCCAGAGCACATAGCAACAATAAATACTAATATAGCACATCAGAAGCAAGAGAGAATGTTTGGTACAATAGAACAAAAAGTAAATACAATTATTCAACAACAGGAAAAATAAAGATATCAGCACATCACATCAATATAAAAATCCACTCATCATCATCATCAACATCACCACCAGCTTCAGCATCAGCTTCCTCCTATGAATCCTCCTCCATTGCCCTGCTCTGCTCATATAACTGGTATGGAGGATACGCAGGAAACTCCACTATTCTGTCACCCCCAATCCACTGATTTTGCCTATACATTTCTATTTGAGCAGCTTGAAACTGGGCTCGATGGTCAAATCATCTTTTGTTTTGAAAATCAAAGTGTGGTAAATGCTCATGGAATCTATACACCTCGCCATATAGAATTGTAGTATCATCCCCTACTCTTTCCAAATGTTGTGCAAAAGTTTCCCTTTGAGTAGGAGGGCATGATGGATAAAAAGTAGAACTATGTTGCCCCTTATTTGATCCTTTTCCAGCATTAGCATGCAAACTATATAACTCAATATTTACTGCCGAGATTGGTTTCGAAGGACGAAGAATCTCCTCACTAGTAACAACTCCTCCCGCAAGTTGGCATAATGAAAATAGATGGATGCCCCAAACCAAGTGTTGATCCTATCTTTGTGACATTGACTATAGAATAATGGGTAATAAAACAAACATTAGTAGGACCTTTCTGGATACAATAATTTAAAAGGGCGTGATTAATCGTTACTTCACTAGTGTTTATCGAAGGAAGTAATTTAGATGAAATGAAGAAATGTCATGCCTTAGATATTCCATTTAATTTAGAGGCCGGAAATTTGATTAGAGCACCCCCAATACCCTTCCACTCTCATCTACCATCAGTTAAAAATTTTATAACTTCATCAAGAAAATCTTTAGTAAAAGGAGTATCGGAATTAAGTACAATGAGAGATATTACTCAAAGACAAATATGCATTGATACAAGAGAGGGAAATATCCACATATGTTCCTCTCACAAAAATAAATCATCTCGAGCTTCAAGTATATTTGAATAAAATTCTCTTACTACTGCTTTTACAGCAACAAAGGTATTATAACATAATTTTTCTCATTTCTTGTTAGTTATTATTCTTTCCAACTCTCCTCTAGAGTTAACAAATCTTCTCTCAAAAATTAATTTCTTAGATATTAAGAGGTCATAATATTTCAACTGAGCTTTGGAGCTCACGAATTTCTTCCTACCAAAAAAAACTTTGCCTATGCCTCCCTTAGTTTTGGGTGCCATAAGATAAATGAGATATGCAAATTAAGACGAGATGAGTACAAATATATGATGAAAATGATTTAATATGCTAATTAAGAGTTTAATCAGCTCTCCCAAGGGAATTTTCTTCTTCTCCAGGTTTTCCCAAAAAAACATGAAAATTTCCCGAATGAAAGACTCAAATTCAAGCTCACAGTATATAAATTGACCTGAAGGAGGTGAATTCCACACTCTAAAGCTTCTTGAATGCTCAAATGCAAAGGGAAAGGATGCCCTAAGTATCGTCCTCTAATTGTAAGAGAAGAGTCGGGGAGGAGCTCGTGCGGAAGTGACCTAAACCGGAGCGCTTCGACCTATTTTGTAGAGTAGGAAGGTCTGGCGCCTAGGCGCTAGAGTGTAGCCCCTTGGCACTGGGTTACATACACCTAGGCACTAGTCTACATCTTTGCATTTTGATGTCAGGTATCCATAGGCCTTCACACACGATCAGAATAAGATTTCGGTTATTTAAATTGAATATCTTGATCTTCCCCAAGTTTTTTATCACACTAAAAAATACACAAACACGATAGATAAATGAGGTTAGCTCATCATCCTTCTCATCACACATCCCTTCTTTAATTCTAATTTCTAATGAAATCTTCTTCCAAAGAACTACTGGGTGCTTTTAGATAATTTTGATAGGGTCAAACCGATGGACAAGATTGTCCACGATAACTTAGTTTATGTGTTGCCAACCTCAGGTATTGTCTCATCCCCTAAAGTATGCACCTCTAACAGTAAATAAGAATAATGTCAAGATCGTCCCCATGCTCCTCTACAAGTTGATTTATTGACCCCACTTGATGAAAAACAAGACCATATAAAGGAAGTAATATAATTTAGATGGACATGTCCTATGTCCAAACTCATCATGTCTCTAGCAAATATTTGAGTTAAATTGAGAACTAAGATGTAGTGGACTAGTTAATCCGACTACAACCAGAGATCAAATATAAGTCTAGTCAAAACAAGAAGCCAAGGAATCACTACTCTCATGACTCACTGAAATCAAAGCAATCCATCACAAACCTAAACATCAACAACAAAATCAAACAATCCACTCCACAACAAACAATAACACAACACACGATAACAAAAACAAATTTGAGTTGCCTCTCAAGAAACACTTGATTTAACTTCATCAGCTCGACGAATTCAGATACTCAGGTTGACCCAGCTTTAAGACCTTATTAATTATAGACCAATATGTTCGTTCACTTTAAATACGCTACCACTTTTAGGTTATTTAATATCGATTGCACCAAAATGATAAACTTTAATTACAGTATATGAACACGACCACCTGGACTTAAGTTTTTCAGAAAATAATTTCAATCGCGTATTACAGAGTAAAACCTCCTTTCCAAGTTCAAAATATTTTCTAAGTATATTCCGATCATGCCAATTTTTCATCTTTTCTTTATAATTTTTTGCATTTTCATAAGATTCTTGTCTAATTTCATCGAGTTCATTTAGCTGCAATAATCTCCTCACCAGCTTCTTTCAAGTTATAATTAAATTTCTTAACAGCTCAATAAGCTTTATATTCTAATTGCACTGGTAATTGACAAGGTTTTCCAAAAAAGAGCCTATATTGAGACATTCCTATAGAAGGTTTGTAAGCAATCCTATAAACTCATAATGCATCGTCTAGTCTTAAAGACCAACCCTTTCTACTATGATTAATAGTTTTTTTTTTCTAAAAGCCTCTTGATTTCTCTGTTAGACACTTCTGATAAATCATTTGTTTGATGATGATAAGCTATTACTTTTTATATTTAATTTCATATTCAGCAACTAACGTCACGATTTGTTTATTCTTAAAATCACTTCATCACAAATGATCAATCTAGACATGTCAAATCTACTGAAGATATTTTTTCTTTAAAAATTTAGCTACATTTTGAGCATCATAGTTTGAAAGAGCTACTGCCTTAATCCATTTTGAGGTGTAGTCCACAGTTATCAAAATATATAAATTTCCAAAAGATGGAACAAATTATCCCATAAAATGTAAACCCCATACATAAAAAATCTCAATCTTCAAAGTAAAGCTTAGGAGCATTCCATCTCGCCTAGATATATTGCTAGTCTCTGACATTTATCACAAGTTTATATATATATATATATATTCACATCCCTAAACAGAATAGAACAATAAAATTCAGATTACAAAATCTTAAATGCAATTCTACCAACAAAAAAATGTCCCTCAAACTCTAAATCTTGATAATTTTTAATAATTTTTCGAGTTTTTTCTAAGAGTACACATCTTCTAATTGCTTGATCCTTGCACTTTTTTCTACAAATATGAGTCATCCCAAAAGTAAGATCTAACATCATGCATGAACATTTTCCGTTAGTAGTATGTTAATCCATAGGACATAATATCACTAACAATGAAATTCATTATGTCAGCATACAACAGAATGTGTCAATCAGTAATACATACAGTCGCACGTCAGAAAAATTCTCGTTATTTTCATCTTCATAAGTGTATGAATTTCTCTAATCTAGTATGGATAAATGATCAACAATTTGATTGTCAGATCATTTTCTATCTACTACTTCGATATCGAACTCTTGCATTAAAATGACCCATATAATCAATCTTGGTTTAGCGTCTTTCTTTGACATAAAATATTTAATAGCAGAAAGATCATTATGAACAATACATTTGATTCTAATTAAATCAGTTTTGAATTTATCAAAAATATATACTATAGTCAATAATTCCTTCTAAGTTGTAGTGTACTTAATTTAAGCTTCATTAGGGATTTTTACTGGCATAATATATAATTTTAAACATTTTATCATATCTTTGTTCAAAAAATTATCCCAATAGCATAGTTGCTAACATCACACATCAACTCAAATCCTATAGTCAGGTGAGACTATAATAGGAGATGTGACTAATTTTTCTTTCAATATATTGAAAGCATTTAATCAAAATTAAATAAGACAATATTTTCTAAAAGATAACATTGAGGTTTGAAAATTTTGGGGAAATCCTTTATATATCGCTTATAGGTGAAGATAGTTTTTCAATTACTTGAATCTTTGTTGATTCTATCTATGTCTTTTTTAGATATTTTATGTTCCTAAACAATACCTCCTACTATCGTGAATTGACATTTTTCTCAATTTGAATAGAAGGTTAGTCTCTTCACAATGCTTTAACACATTCATTAAATGATCTAAACACGAATCAAATGAAGTTTCTAACACTGAGAAATAATCCATGAAACCTTTAATCACTTTTTTAATCAAATCACATAAAATAGACATCATGCACCTATGAAAACTTACAGGTGAGTTACATAACACAAATGACATTCTTCTGAAAGCAAAAATCACACAAGGACTTTTGAATGTAATTTTTTTTTTATTCTCAAGAGCTATAAGCATTTATTGATATCCAAAATATTTATCTAAAAAACAAAAGTATCAGCGACCAACTAGCCTATCCAACATTTGATCCACATAATATATAAAAAAAAAGTGATCATTCCTAGTGGCTAAATTCAATTCCTGTAATCAATATAAATTCGCCACCCATTGCATGTTTGGTAGAAATTAGTTCATTATGTTCATTTATATATACCGTCATTCCCCCCTTTTTAGGAACTTAGTGAATAAGGGCTAGCCCAAGCACTATCTGATATATGATAGATATTACATGAATCTATCACTTCAATATTTCTTTTTTAACTACTTTCATAATTGGATTTAATTGCTTGTGAGGATCTGCCCAGGATTTATAATTATCTTCCATCAAGATCTTATGCATACAAATAGAGGGACTAATTTTCTTAATATCTGTTATGGTTCATCTGAAAGCTTTCTTATAATTCCTCAGAATTTTTATTATTTTTTTATCTTGCAAATGAGTCAAATATGAAGATATGATACATGATAATGTAGATGACTTCTTTGAGTAAGAATATTTTAATTGTGTAGGAAACATCTTCATCTCAATTTTAATTGTTCATCAACAGAAAGAATAAGAGTTTTACAATTTTCTTTTAAATCTAGAATCTCAAACCTCTCCTGAACAAATTTTAAATCTTCAGTAATCAATATATCCAACTTATCCTAAATGCCTGTGTCTTTCTCGTTATCAAACTCCAGCTCTACTAATTTAACTTCATAACTTTCTTAAAAATAGCTACTAAAAAAATAATCAATTAATTCCATCCAAAAACACGCATCTTCATTTCATTTAGAAGGATATTTTATAAATTTTAAGACATTAAATGTAACTTCCTAATCATTTACTCATTGTTAATTCACATTTTTGCACATCTATCATATTTCATCCAGTAGTTAGGAAAGGTCTACTTAAAATGATTGTAACTTTTTTATATTCTTTCATATCTAACACAATGAAATCAACAGAGAAGATGAATTCATCCACTTTAACTAAAACATATTCTATAAACCATTTTGGATCAATGATCGATCGATTAGCCAACTGAAGGTTTATAGTAATAGGAGACACTTATCCTAATCCCAATCTTCTGAAAAATAGATAGCAGCATAAGGGTTGTACTTGCTCCAAATTTACATAAAGCTTTTCCAAAAAATATTTCTTCTATTGTGTAGGGAATAATAAAGCTCCCAAGAACCATAAGTTTCTGAGGAAGCTTCTTCTGAATTATATCGTTGCACTCTCCACTAAGTGTAACTGTCTCATGATCTCCAAACTTTTTCTTCTTCTTAAGAATGTCCTTCGTGAACTTTACATAACTGAGCATTTGCTCCAGAGCTTCAACTAAAAAAAATATTAATAGTTAACTTCTTCAATACTAAAAATTTTAAAAATTATTAATTCTGCTTCTGCTTTCTAAGTCTTTGAGGAAATAGAGGTGGTGGTTTTTCTAAGTTAATCTTAGTTGGAGAAACTAGTTTTTCTAATTCCTTGAAAACATTTTCCTCAGATTTTTAAATTTCCACAATCTCAATCTCTTTCCGAACTACATCCTCCAACTCTCTTTTACATCTTAATTAAACAGCTTTAACATATTCATTATTCTTCTCCTTAGGGTTTATCTCAGTGTTGCTGGGAGAAGTTCCTTAGGGCATACTGTTAAGTGAGTTAGCAATTTGTCCCAATTGGTTCTCTATATTGCTTATTGTTGCACCTTGACTTTGCAGTTGATTCCCCCTTTATAATTCAACCTCCTCCAAAGATAACTTCTTCTCTTTAAATTGTGGATTATTGTTAAAATCTGATGGATAAGAATGCCTATAATTGGTACTACTTTGATTATTTCAATTTCTTAAAAGATCTACTTGGTCATTTTCCCATTGTTGGTTTCGCCACCATAATTGTTATTCCAGTTAAAATTATGATGATTCTTCCAACCTGAGTTATAGAAATTGGAATAAGGGTTGTTAGGTTTGTTGTTAATTGCATTTAAGGTCTCAAATGATGAATTGTTAGATACAACCATTTGTCCAAATGAATTTTTCTCAATTACTAAACATACATGAGGTTGGCTCATTCCAAATTGACCTAGTTTCCTTGATATTGCTGCTACTTAAGAAGAATGAATTGAAAGCACATCAGTATCATGCACACTAGCTACATTTCTAAAATTTACCCTTTTAGAAGGTCATTGGAAATTATTTGTAGTCATCTCTTCAATCAAAGAGTAATCCTCATGAAATGGCTTCGATATAAGTGAACCATGAAGGACAGTATCAATAATAGATCTAAGGGATCATGTCAAACTATTGTAAAAAGTTTGAATAATTAACCAATCGGACAGAGCGTGATGTAGACACTTCCTAAGAAGTTCCTTAAGGGCCTATTTGGGGCAGCTGCAGCTTATCAACAATTTGCTGATAAGCAGTTGATCTGGATAAAATGTTAATCAGTAGTTGATCCGGATAAGCTGGTTGATTGTTTGGTTTGTGTGTTTGGAAAATAGTTGTTTCTGGATAAATGATCATTCTGCCCCTGTGCAGTAAAGCTGCTTGCAACAGAACTATAAGTGATGAATCAATCAAAGAAGCGATAAAATGAGAACATTCTAATGTGTAGTTTTTAAAATGCTCAAAACTTTAAATTTGCTCAAAAACAAATGCACGATACCACATATTACATATCCAATTGAAATTTAACTAAAAAAATGCATAAATAATATGATTTATGTGGTATGCATGTAAATCTTCCATTTCATAATAATATCACTCTTAATTCCTAAGCATATATGTTAACAACAATTATGTAATAACAAAATTATAAAGCGTTATGCAAATTATTTGAACTTTCATACCCATTTAATAAAACACTTTATCTTGTAAATAAAAAAAGTCCAGGCGAAATATGTAAATAAATTGATATAGTAATAATTCAGAGACGAGCTGAAGCCAATAAGGTATAATGTAATCCTCTATTCTCTTCCCTCTCCCTCAGCACCCTTGTTGATGCATGCGAGCTCCGTTCATGCTTGTCGCTGCGACACTAGCCCTCCAGCCATGTGGTAGCTTACCGTCACACGACTCGGAGAGACCTCTCACGCCAAAGTGAAATCCTCCTATTCTTCTCGTCGACCTTCATCTGCTCACCATTGGCAAAGGGTTTGGTAAGCTCGGCAGGCTCTACATCAGAGACTCTTCATTTCCGATCTGAGCCGTCGCAATGGGCTCTAATGAACTCGATTTCTCACAGACGATCGGTGGGTTATTATTTCCTCCGCTTCCGAACATTTTCCTACACCCCGATTGCATGTCATCTCCGACTGCGAGTTCTATGAACTGGATCGCCCTCGCTCGGCGTGTCAAGGGCAACGGGGCAAAGTCACGACAGCAAACACATGTCCTTATAACAAAATATAGCGCAAATTCTAAGAAAATTGCTAAGTGTGAATTTGGACCATCAGACAGGATTCCCCCAAATTGGTTGTTCTGCGTCATTTGAATAATAACAGGTTTCAATTTAAATATATTAGCTTATATGATAGGAGTTTGAATACTTAAGTGAATTTCAACTGTCATTGGATTATCGTAATCACTTAATGATCTATGTTTGTTATGATGCTCATTAATTAATATTTTATTATCTATATTGTTCCGTTGAATATTCATAATTTTTTTTCTACAAGGTCGTGAAGACTTTTCCGTTTTCTAATTTTTCTAATAGCCCTCTCTAGTTTTGAATCGTATGGTACAAGACTTGCAAGTCGTGCACTACACATACACAATAAAAGTTTCAACTAGTAAATTTAGCACAAACACACTTGACAAATACTCGAAAATAACTTTTTTTTCTTTTCAAAACAAATAAACAAATACTTATACAATGAACTACAATACAATTTTCCAAGTCTAAGACTTTTAGGCTCAACTAAAATTCTCCTAAAGTTCTTTGCCGTCGCTCTCTAACAACAACGTCAAAAAACTTGATTCTACCGAGCTATTATCACAATAATGTAAGTCCCTGAAAACAACACCAGAAACTTGATCTGCTCTCTAACAATTTGATTAAGTTCTTAAATTTAGATATTCTTGCACAATAAGGTTTCTCACGCAAGTATATGTATCGTTTTAATAATATATGACTCTATTGAGTCCAGATTGACAATCCTACATAGAACGAGATAATGAATCCTTTTAGAAAAGTTCTATTATACTACTTTTAGGTCTTAGCTTGGAATTGTGATTAGGTGAAAGTTCTACCAACTACTCCTATATTACTTCAAATAATTCTAATGTTAAAACCTAACCAATTTAATTGGATCAATGATTATCAAGATATAAATATAACTAGTGACAAATGGAAGCAATCCTCTAATTTACACTCTCCGGGTGCATAAAGTAGTTTGGTTAAACTGGTTTTAATTCCTTAAACACCAATTTGAATCCATCAAAATTTATTTTCTTATCTATTTGCATCGCTCTATAGACTACTTTTCCTTCACCCACTAGTTTAGTGTGAATAATCTAATTGTTCATCTATCACTCTTCCGAGTCATAATAGATCACAACAAATTTTAACAGTTCATATGGGCAATATGAAAAATAAATTATGTTTTAAAGAATTCTCATCACATTAATATTTAAAGATCCATTTTATAAGCATCCTAACATCCTACACATTCAACTTATTCATCACAAGATAAATGTAAGAAAGATCTACTCACAACACGTAAAGAAAGCACAACAATCCATCATGTTATACAAAACAAATCCACTAGATATATGTTTACAAACAATACAAGAAAATAGAGAACACAATACTTAGCTTTTTTCCTTAAGAAAAAATATGAAAATTCCTCCTTAAAATGTTTTCAAGAGCTCCCTGCAATGCTAAGTATATCCCCTTACAAAATTCTTTCCAAGAAAGTGAAAAATACAAAACCCTAACTTTACACTACGACGCCTCTGCCTTCCTTCACTTTTCAAGGCTTCAGAATGCTTTCCAATGTTCCCCAAGTCGTGCCTAAGTAATTGCAGAAAACTGTCCAGGAACTGGCCAACGCCTTGGCGCAAAAGCGTCGGCCTCTCAATTTACCCGACTGGGTTATGGCGACTAGGCTCCCAGTAAGTTGGCGCCAAGATGCTTGGTGGAGCGCCTTAGCGCTTAAAGTCTGGCGCTTAAGCACCAGACTACTGGTTCCAATATGCTCTGTTTCGCTCCATTTCAGCTCCTCTTCGCTCCATGTGTCATACCTGTTATACATACAAGAAAAACACAATACATTTCTTTAAAGTGCAATTTCATCCATAAACAGGTGCAAAATATAAAGGAAATTAAACATGTTTTATAAAACGTCAACATACAAGCAGTAAACATAAACATATTATTTCTGTATTTATTTCATTCAATTCAATATACTATATAAATCATACATCAAATGCATGAGAATAAGTAGCTACATCATTCATAACAACATAATCATTAAAGAAAAGAAAAAAAAGTATCTCAATCAAAATAAAACATGCTCAACCGTCATTATCTACTAAATATATGTGAAGAAATAAATTACTGGTACAGATTAATAATACAAGTACTCATCTCGATGACAGATGATCTGCTTGCTCTTAACTTGTATTAGTTTTATCAAATTATCACCTATAAAATATAAAATATATAATTATTACTTTATTTAATTTCAATTATCAATTATTGTTGTATTGTACTATATTAAAATTAAGATTTCAATACTTTAATCGTTAAGTCTACTTATTGCAAACAAAATTAATATTAAATATTATTTATTATTTATACATTTAAAATTAAAACCCTAATTTTTCTTTAGTACATGAATAAAATTCACTTAGCTTCCTTGTATAAGAACCATGTCCCACACGCAAGTCCCTTTCCCTGTCCGCTCTTGTGGTTGCGTGCGATACTTGACTCCTCTTCAACACAAAGCAGCTATTGAAATTAAGAATAATGCAGAATAAAGTGGAATACT
>JXCR01148589.1:194902-206121 GCA_002079205.1 Phalaenopsis hybrid cultivar | reverse complement strand
TTCTTCTTTGTCTGTCCCTTACCAAGTTGTAGTCATCAGATCTTCTTTCTGGCTCAATCATTTGCTGCTCCTCTGCCACTTCATCCTGATTGTTCACAACAGTCCTTTGATCTGTCAAAGTTCGTTGTTGTTGTTGCAGCTCCACCTCAATTGAAGAATCCTCCTTAGTGATGTTGTTTTTGGCAGCATGGCTATACAGATTCGCCATTTTGGACTCATCGAATGTCACATCTCTACTGATGATGCATTTCTGTTGATCTAGGCACCAGAGTTTGTAGCCCTTGGTTCCAGGTGGGTATCCAATGAAAATGCACTTCAGAGCCCTTGCTTCCAGCTTATCCTGTCTAACATGAGCATATGCAGTACATCCAAAAACTTTGAGATTATCATAGTTACCTGGTTTCCCGTACCACATCTCCGAAGGTGTCTTCATAGCGATAGCAGTCGATGGGCATCTGTTGATAAGGTAGCAGGCGGTTGACACGGCTTCACCCCAGAAACTTTTGGGTAGACCTGCATTTAACAGCATGCATCTCACTCTCTCTAGGAGAGTCCTGTTCATCCTCTCAGCTAGGCCATTCTGTTGAGGAGTGTTCCGGACTGTCTTGTGTCTTGTGATGCCATTCCTCCTGCACAGCTCCTCGAACTGCTCTGAACAGTACTCTAAGCCATTGTCAGTTCTCAAGTGCTTCAACTTGGTTTCCATTTTATTTTCTGTGACAGTTAGCCAGTCCCTAAACCTCTGAAAAGCTTCATCCTTTGATTTAAGGATGAACACCCATACCTTCCTGGTGTAGTCATCTATGATGGACATAAAGTATCTCCCTCCTCCATGAGTCTGAGTTCTGGCTGGCCCCCATAGATCGCTGTGAACATAGTCAAGGGGTTTCTTTGATGAGTGAGTTCCGGTAGAGAACTTCACCCTGGTGGCCTTCCCCAAAACGCATTGTTCACAGAATTCGAGTTTGCTGACTCGATCTCCACATAACAGACTCTGCTTGCACAGTTCTTGTAAGCCTCTTTCACTTACATGCCCCAATCTCATGTGCCATAGTCTGGTTCGATCAGGTTCTGATTGAACTGCATTTGAGAAGTTGCCGATCACGGTTCTTCCAACTAGTGAGTATAGTTTATTCTTTCTGACTCCTTTCATGACTATGAGAGAACTTTTGGATACTCTGATACAGTCATTCTCTGCCTTGAATGAGTATCCACTTGGCTCCAGCGTACCTAGACAGATCAGATTTCTTTTGAGTTCCGGGACATACCTGACGTGCTGCAGTATCCTTTCAGCTCCATCATACATCTTGATTCTGATTGTCCCGCTGCCGACTACCCTGCAAGCTTTGTTATTACCTAGTAGAACAGACCCACCGTTCTCCAGCTGCAGTGACTCGAACCAGTATTTGTGAGGACACATGTGGAAGGAGCACCCTGAGTCAAGGATCCACTCCCTGCTAGATTCAGATTCTGTGATCGCCAGAGTTTCAGCTGAATCATAGCCATCTGAGGCTACGCTTGCCTCTCCAGAATCTCTGGGCTTCTCCTGAAAACTTTTCTTTCTATCCGGACAGTTCCTTCTAAAGTGACATTCCTTGTGGCAGTGGTAACACTTATTAGATCTCTTAGAAGACTGACTTCTGCCCTACCTTCTGGACTTTGATCTGCTCTGATCACTTTTGAAGTCTTTCTTGCTCGATCTTCCTCTAACTGTCAGACTATCTCCACTGGTTTCCTCTTTCATGTCGTGCTTCGTCTGGAGTTCTTTAGCTCTAATAAGAGATTGTACCTCCTCCAGAGTAATAGTCTGTGCCCTTCTATAGAGTATCGCATCCTTGAAATGCTCATAGCTCTTGGGAATAGAGTTTAGCAACAATAGTGCCTTATCCTCATCGTCCATCTTGACGTTGATGTTTTCGAGATCGTCGATGATCTTGTTGAACTCGTCAATGTGCTCTAAGACGGATTTGTCTTCAAGCATTTTGAAGGAGTATAGGCGCTGCTTAGAAAGAGTCTATTAGCCAGAGACTTTGTCAGGTAGAGTACCTCTAGTTTGGCCCAAAACGCTTGAGTCGCTGCCTTCTTCGACACCTCCCTCAGAACTTTGTCGCCCAAGCTCAGGATTATCAAACTGTGGGCCTTGTCCAATATGTTGATCTTCTCCTTCTCGGTCATATCAGTCGGCAATGCTGCCGACCCTTGCAAGGCTTCTGCAACACCCTGCTGAACCAATAGAGCTCTCATTTTTACTCTTCATAGACCAAAATCATTATTCCCGTTGAATTTCTCGACGTCGAATTTGGCGGAACCCATTATTGTGGCTCGATCCCCACTAACGTCTGAAATCCGCTCCGTTGAGCATCTACAAAATTCCGAGAGCTGTCGCGGCGTGTGCTAGCTGTCGCGGAAATCCTCCACCTTCGCGAGATCTGCCCCTTCGCGGACCGAACGATCCGCCTTCCTCTGCTCCTTCACTGGCAGTTCCTCCTCCGTCTCGCAGAACTGCACAACCTGCGGTGCTAATCCAGTCGATCAAAGCTTTCACTGCTCACCAAATCTGTCGCGATTCGGCTGCCTGCGACACGATCCGCTTGCTCCTCTGTTCGTGAATGCCGAACTCTTCTTCTTCGTCGCTAGCCGCGAACACCTCTAGCCAAGAAGTATGGATCTTCCCACAAACGGCGCCAATTATTGTGAGATATGTACTTCCTGGCATAGAAATGAGACGAAAAAAAACACAAGCAAACACAGATCGTTTACGTGGTTCGATCCAACTGGATCTACGTCCACGGGAGGGTATCAATCAAATATTTCACTAAGGCAAAAGAAATGAAAAATATATAGCTTATACATAGAGATGAGACCTCATCTTCCTTCTACGACCTCCCTCTCAAGCGACACCTTGATACAAGGCCTCGAGATGCTATCCTCTCTAACTCTATAGCTATTCTCTCCTCCTTTGTGGTAGCTTAAGATATCTTCTCCCTTGCTTTCCTAAGTCTCACACCCTCTCTATTTATAGAAGCAAGTGAGTGGTAGGTGGGAGGTAGGTGTCTGGTAGGTGAGCGGTAGGTGAGATGTGGTAGGTAGCGGTGTCACATTACAAAATTGTCCTTTTACCTTAGTTCATTAATTGGGGGTCAAAATAACAAAAACATTCTCCCCATGTATCATGTTTCCAGGCATGCATTTCTTCTCAGTTGGATAAAAGATTTAGAATTCTGAAAACTTGAGCTCAAGCAAAAACATCAGTTCAGAAACATGCCTTTGGATAAATTTAACGGTGAAAGATGAATGTGAAGTAGTAACTTCTAACATGACATATTCTAATTTCTCAAACAAATAAGGAAATTTGATTTGCCCAAAGAACTTTAAGAGATGGATATGGTGGTGGTTGCCTGCACTAGAGTTACTCGAATGGCACTCTGATGTCGTTTGTTCCACATAAATGGATCCATCGTACCTTTTCTAAGGTTACGGGGAGGGACAGAGGACCATAGTACCCGAGGAGATAAGATTATAAACATTTCAAGTTTGAACTGCATTCTAGTTCCTTATAACAAAGCTCGTTACTTGTAACTCAGCTTTTACAAACCTTCGAAATATGCATTAACTCAACAAATTTAATGCATAATCTACACGAAGCTTCACAGTACTGTCAAATGAACTAAAAAGTTAGCTATTATGTGGCATTTCGCTTCCAACATGGTTCAAGTGCATCCGTCTGGCACTTATAAATTTATAAACAGTAGTTCTTTATCTAGAATCATATGAAAATTAACAGATTCATAAACTTCTGATTTGGTCATATCAATTAATTTAGCAGAAGTCCCTACAAATATACTTTTTTCCCATTTCTATAAATGACAGAATGGATCAAGATTAAGGGGTTTGTTTTGCTGCTCCGCTCCTTCGGGCTTTAACAGAGTTGCAAAAGTTGGAGCTCTTCGTCGGTTTTATTGAATTCTATCGAAATCGTCCTCATAACTCGATTTTATCAAAACCAGGGGAAATAGTTTTACGGGATTTCCTCGCCATTTCTAGTCACTCTCCTCCCTGTTGCTCCTCTCTTTCATAGCGGCAGCATTACTAGCCCTAATTTCTTTGGGAGTTTGGAATCGACAATCTAACGGGCCTTTATTCTTTTTTCAGAGTATCCAGCAATTTTTTTCCCAAGCTACGAACCCTTGACTAGAGGGTTGTATTGTAGCGTTTCAACTGGTAATTTTTTGGCGGAATCTTCATTTCTTAAATGCTTTATTTAAATCCAAATCTCTCTAAATCCCAAATTCTAAACAGCCAGATATTTGACAGGATTTAAAAACTAAACAAAATGTTCTGCGCCATCATAGATTACTAAATCCTACTTTAACCCATCATAATTTACGAAATCTGCTTGTACATTTCACCAAAACAGGTTCTCATAAAACTGATTTCGAGCCAAAAAGTCCCTAAGAAAAACTGAAAATAGACTTCATGAAGAAAAATCATAGGGTTCGATAGATGCCATTCATCTGTTAAATCATATGAAACAATGGAAGGGACATCAAATTAGCCCAAGCAAGAGCAAATGCTTCTGAAATAAAGAAGACGTAATTAATTGTAGAATAGATGGAAATAAAACGACAATTTCTAGCCAGTTTAAAACCAAGAAGATGGATTACAGGAAGGGCCATCGAGAGACTCACCGAGCAAACAAAAAATTTGAACGCCACGCCGCTGCTAGAGCGAAACAGAGGCCTCCGGTGAATGCCCTAATAGCGAGAAACAGGAGGGATAGTGGAGGGCATTGTAGGGGTGAGAACCTGAGAACAGAAAGCCGAAGAAGTCAAAAATGGGGGAAACATCTTCTTCGAATTCTCCTTAAATTGTGCTCATCTCAACCATTCTGTCAGAAGTTTTGGAAATTCAATTTTAACACAGTTGAAATCTTAAGAAATTTTTTGACTTCATATGGATTAAATTTTATTATTTTTTGATAAATTATATGACTAATTATTTTAGGTTTTAAATTTTTAGTCAAGGGGTGATTTTTTTTTATTTTATGAATATTGGGGTTCAATAAATTTTCAATTTAACTGCTTGTAATGCAGTTGATGTTCTTTAAAATTGTAATATGTTATTAAAATAGTAAAATTTATTCTTTAAATTTTATATTTTGTTTTTATTAACGATAAAATTCTTGACATGCGAAAAATCTTATGTCTCACACGCATAAAAAAAAAGCCTTAAGAGAGTCATAATTTTTATATGAAAAATATTTATAAGAGGAAATAAATGAAAATGTTTCACTCAGCCAAAATAATCCACTAGAAAATTTAAAGAATTAACTCTTTGGAATGATAAATTGAGTTAAACTCAAATGTAGTTTTTTTTTAACATTTAAGTATATTAACTTCAAAATTAAATGATAATGAGTTCGTTGGACTTCTTTCATCGAGCAGCTCGATTTGACTATAAGCATGACAAATCTTATTATCGTTTAGCATTTTAATCAAAAGATCAAAGCCTTCAAACATGTTTCAAATATCTGATCTACGGTGACTTGAAGTCAGGTTATATCATTTTAAGTGTTATTGTGTTAATCTTATTGAGATGATTAGGGTCTGTTTGAGATTACTGTCTCCTTTTTATTTTTATTTTTTTTAGTATGTTTTGTTTTTATTTTTTTTATTTTTAGAAAATATATTTGATGGTATGATTTATATATATTTTTTTAAAAAAATATAAATATATAGCTCTGTACACGGCGTTATAGCTGTATGCGGCGTTTTACTGCTCTAATATTTTCTCCCGATACACCGTTCCGCATAAACGATCACAAGCCCTCTCCACTGTGCTTTTTTGGCGGGAAATGCCCTAGTCCCGGAACCTTGGTGTATTTTTGGNTTGAAATTGAATGATGTGTTCGAGTTTATAGGAATTTACACTTTTGATCCTGAACTTGTTCATGTAAGTGAGACTGATGATTCATCATTTGACCTCATGGAAGATGTGTCAAATCAGCTCCCTTTGTGCAAGGTCAGCGCTTTGTGCATCACTTTAACTTGTGTTTGTTGAAATGTATTATTTTCTATACTTTTGTTGCTTAAAAAACAGCACATTGAAGTTCTTATATGCCTTAAATTCTCATTTTGATGTTTTGTTATATACAATGAGCATGAAACTCGTTGTGATAATTATTTTCTCTTTTGTTTTTTATTATATTAGTTAGTTATAGTTTAAGCACCTTTTAATTCCATGTAATAAAAACATAAGTAGCGATTTTATATGGAAACGATAGGAATGAGTTTCTATTCATATAAAATATTTGACTTTGTCAACCATCTATTTTTACACAAGCAATACATCTGTGCCTATGGTTCTAGTGTCGAAGTTTTACTGGAGCTATTTTCTAAAGTAGGACAATGATTAATTGGCTTATAGCTAAAATATGATGCGGAGATGACTTGGGTTGACCCACCTAAATGCTGTTGCTAGTCTTATGTATATAGTTCACCTAGGAGAGTAAATGCCATATTAATGTGTGAGAAATCGATTTGTTCTCATATTAACTAGATGAAAAGTATGTTGAGTGGAGTAATATTGAGTTTGTCACGACTTGACTAGTTTGTTTCAAGTTTTTCTAGCAGTAGTAGAAGTTTGGATTTTACAATCATATTTTTTTCTTTCTTTTAAACAATTCTAAATTATCATCCAAACAAGAACCATCAAACAACAAAATTTTTAAAATGTTATCGAAGTAGATATAAAAATATCCAGTTTGTGACAAAAAATTTTGACAAGTCATAATTTTTTGGTATTTATTTTCATTAAGTCACCTTGTTCTATAAGCATATTCTCTCCTGTCACTTATGTAATTCAAATGATTTTTTCATATAATAATAATTCAAACAACATATTAGGTTATATTGTAAGTTCTACATAAATTTTGGGTATATATTTTAATATTTATGCTGTTAAAAATGATTAAATTTTAATATTTTCCTTTATTAAAATTTTTAAACATTCATATTTTTATTTTAAGAAGTCATCTCAGGGACATTGTCTAAAATATTGTATTGATAGAATATATATATTTTTCTTTTCTTCAAACATTGTTTATTTTCTCTCTCTAGTGCAATAGCATTCTCATCTAGTATCAAAGGGATGATTTCTTTCAGGTGATTGATAAATTTATTTTATTTAATTTCCATCTGATTTCTTTAAAGTATTTGAAATATATATTGAACTTTTTGAAAATTTTTAAAACATGCTAGACTAATTATATGGTTACAGTGAATTTAAATATTTAATTAATTTTTATTTNTTATCTAAACTTAGTCACGGCATAGTGACTGTAGGATTAGTTTTCCTTTAAATGATGATGTTTTGCAGCTCATTATTAATGATGGGATATGCAAATTAATTTTAGCAGAGGCAATATGCATGCATTAGTAGTTTATGTGAAGTTATATTGGTTTAAAAGGTTAGCCACCTTTAGAGTGCATTGTATCTCAAAGTAGCCCAAATATTGTTGATAATGTGTTTGTACTGATTTATGGTTTATTGATTCTGTCGTTATTTTTATTTTCTTGCTACATTTGAAATGAGCATTAAAGTTGTACCAAGCTTTTCTCTTGCAAAATTTGAGAAGGTTTTTTATGGCTTTTTATAAAAGCTAAGGCCTTTTTTTTAAAGGGAAATTTGCATAAGTAGCATACAATTCTTATATAGTGCCTATGCTTTCATAACATAGCACTTTGGTGCTTAAATATATTCACTAAAAAATGTATTTCACTTTTAAAATGTGGTGATGGTGTTTTTTTTTTTTTTTTTTTTGATGTTATATGAAAGATTTGAATGTTACGTCTGCAAATATGAAAGTTTTGATGTGAGATGTGTAAATTAGAGTTATACGCCATGTATGTGTATGTCCCTCTTTTAATTTTTTGTGTTAATTTTTATTGACAAGTTTGTCAGTTTGTCTTTGTTAAAAATTTTGCCATTTTAGTGGTGGTTGAATTCTAAAATAAATGAGAAAAAATGTAAATAAAATTACTTAAATTTTATTAGCCTAAAAATCTATTAAAATGGCACTAATTATATATATTTATAGAAAACCAATAAAGGGGGGTACTAAAAAATGAAAGGTGCATTAGATACATACCATACAATTCTAATGTGTTTACATATCTAACTCTTAAAATTTCATATTTACATGCATAACTCTCTAATCATTAACATCACATCAAAAATATCACTACAATTTTCTTCTTAATAAAGAAGTTCACCTCATTCGTAGGTTCACGACACCAAAGTGTATAAATGTAAATATCAAATTTTAGGTGTTAGATATGTAAATACAAATTCACAAAAGCAAAAATCAAACATGCATGTTACATAGTTGAGTGCCTTAATAATTCAGTGAGCTTGTTCGTTGCATGAGTTAATTCTACATAATAAAAAATTATACAGAAAAGAAAGCATGGAAACNGACATATTCTGATTTCTCAAACAAATAAGGAAATTTGATTTGCCCAACTAACTTTAAGAGATGGATATGGTGAAGTTGCCTGCACTAGAGCTACTCGAATGGCACTCTGAATCTCTGATGTGGATTGTTCTACATCAATGGATCCATCGTGCCTTTTCTAAGGTTACGGGAAGGGACAGAGGACCATAGTACCCGATGAGATAAGATTATAAACATTTCAAGTTTCAACTGCATTCTAGTTCCTTATAACAAAGCTCGTTACTTGTAACTCAGCTTTTACAAACCTTCAAAATATGCATTAACTCGACAAATTTAATGCATAATCTACACGAAACCTCACAGTACTGTCAAATGAACTAAAAAGCTAGCTATTATGTGGTATTTCGCTTCCAACATGGTTCAAGTGCATCTGTCTGGCACTCATAAATTTATAAACAGTAGTTCTTTATCTAGAATCATATGAAAATTGAACAGATTCATAAACTTCTGATTTGGTCATATCAATTAATTTAGCAGAAGTCCCTACAAATATACTTTTTTCCCATTTCTATAAATGACAGAATGGATCAAGATTAAGGGGTTTGTTTTGCTGCTCCGCTCCTTCAGGTTTTAACAGAGTTGCAAAAGTTAGAGCTCTTCGTCTAATTTATTGAATTCTATCGAAATCGTCCTCATAACTCGATTTTATCAAAACCAGGGAAATAGAGTTTTACGGGATTTCCTCGCCTGTTGCTCCTCTCTTTCATAGCGGCAGCATTACTAGCCCTAATTTCTTTGGGAGTTTGGAATCGACAATCTAACGGGCCTTTCTTCTTTTTTCAGAGTATCCAGCAATTTTTTTCCCAAGCTACGAACCCTTGACTAGTGGGGTGTATTGTAGTGTTTCGACTGGAAATTTTTAGGTGGAATCTTCATTTCTTAATTGCTTTATTTATATCCAAATCTCTCCCCCCAAATTCTAAACAGCCAGATATTTGACAGGATTTAAAAATTAAACAAACTGTTCTGCGCCATCATAGCTTACTAAATCCTACTTGAACCCATCATAATTTACGAAATCTGCTTGTACATTTCACCAAAACAGGTTTTCATAAAACTGATTTCGAATCAAACAGTCCCTAAGAAAAACTGAAAAATAGACTTCATGAAGAAAAATTATAGGGTTTGGTAGATGCCATTCATTTGCTAAAACAATGGAAGGGACATCAAATTAGCCTAAGCAAGAGCAAATGCTTCTGAAATAAAGAAGGCGTAATTAATTGTAGAATAGATGGAAACAAAACGACAATTTCTAGCCAGTTTAAAACCAAGAAGATGGATTAAAGGAAGGGCCATCGAGAAACTCACCGAGCAAACAAGAAATTTGAACGTNCGTAATTAATTGTAGAATAGATGGAAACAAAACGACAATTTCTAGCCAGTTTAAAACCAAGAAGATGGATTACAGGAAGGGCCATCGAGAAACTCACCGAGCAAACAAGAAATTTGAACGCCACGCCACTGCTAGAGCGAAACAGAGACCTCCGGTGAATGCCCTAATAGCGAGAAACTGGAGGGATAGTGGAGGGCATAGTGGGGGTTAGAACCTGAGAACAGAAAGCCGAAGAAGTCAAAAATGGGGGAAACATCTTCTTCGAATTCTCCTTAAGTTGTGCTTATCTCAACCATTCTGTCACAAGTTTTGGAAATTCAATTTTAAGACGGTTGAAATCTTACNAAGAAGTCAAAAATGGGGGAAACATCTTCTTCGAATTCTCCTTAAGTGGTGCTTATCTCAACCATTCTGTCAAAAGTTTTGGAAATTCAATTTTAAGGCGGTTGAAACCTTAAGAAATTTTTTGACTTCATATGGATTAAATTTTATTTTTTTTTGATAAATTATATGACTAATTATTTCAGGTTTTAAATTTTAAGTCAAGGGGTGATTTTTTTTTATTTTATGAATATTGGGGTTCAATAAATTCTCAATTTAACTGCTTGTAATGCATTGATGTTCTTTAAAATTGTAATATGTTATTAAAATAGTACAATTTATTCTTTAAATTTTACATTTTGTTTTTATTAACCGTTGCCTACGGTAAAATTCTTGACACGAGAAAAATCTTACGTCTCGCACACATAAAAGAAAGGCTTTCAGAGACCGTCATAATTTCTATATGAAAAATATTTGTACGAGGAAAAAAATGAAAATGTTTCACTCAGTCAAAATAATCCACTAGAAAATTCAAGAAATTAACTCTTTGGAATGATAAATTGAGCTAAACTCAAAACGCTGCATCGAATAGTCCACATTGAATCCCTTGATTATATGTAGTTTTTTTAACATATAAGTACATTAACGACTTCAAAATTAAATGATAATGAGTTTGTTGGACTTCTTTTATCAAGCTGCTCGATTTGACTATAAGCAAGACAAATTTTGTTATCGTTTAGCATTTTAATCAAAAGATCAAAGCCTTCAAACATATTTCAAATGTTTGATTTGTCGCGACTTGAACTCCGATTATATCATTTTCAGTTTTATTGTGTTAATGTTACTGATACGCTTATAGTCTGTTTGAGATTACCATCTATTTTTTATTTTTAATTTTTTAGTGTGCTTTGTTTTTATTTTTTTTTATTTTTAGAAAATATATTTGATGGTATGATATATATATATATATATATATATATATATATATATATATATATATATATATATATATATATATATATATATATATATATATATATATATATATAT